>RJWT010008982.1:0-25609 GCA_004365215.1 Cuniculus paca | reverse complement strand
TCCGGCTTTGTTTATGGTAGGGGCACCTTTGAGGATCTAAAAGCCTATCCACAGCAGAAAAGGTGAACACTGGTGTATTTAGAAATAGAACGCTATTCCGTCACTAGATGGAGGGGCTCATGGGGCTTCTGTCCAGGTGCTCAGTGTCCTGAACAAAAAACTGGACGAGATGCACAGAGAAGACAGCAAGGGCGTACATTTATCAAAGGAGGAAAAGAGGGAGGCTCTCCAGGGCAAGAGTGGGCCGGTGAACAGGCTCACAGTGGCCCTAAGGATAAGGGAACGGGGTCTTTCCTATCCAAAATTCCGGAATTGGCTTCCCCCACATGCAGTGAAGGCATCTAAGATAGTTGTCCTATGAACAACTCACTTGCCCTGGCTCCAGATTTAAACTGCATTGTGGGAAGACTCACCTGGCTTCCCCCAGATGTAAATAAAGGACCAGAAATAGTGCCCTTTCATTGGTTGTGTGTCCATATGCAGATGAAGGATTGAGAATAGCATCTTCTGATTGGCCCTGCAAACAGAATCAAATTCAAATGAGAGATTGAAGATACTGCATTCTGATTGGCTCCTGTACAGCCCTCGGGACAGGCCCTGGAGGCATCTTGGGTCCTGTGTTCCCTGCCTGTCCTCTGTGTTTTTCTGACTTCTGACCCAGTCTACCCTGTCGTTTGTCCAGTTGGTCCAGCCTTAATCTCCTCCCTCAATACTGCAGTGTAAACAAGTGTGCATGAATGACGCATGCATTGTGTCAAGTGAAATCAGGTTGTGGAAAGCTGTTTAGCAGAATACGCATAAAATAATACACTGTGCAGTCTGAGCACCCGACTGAAGCAGGCAGAAAGGAGCTGGGTAAGGAAATCAGAGGGCTTCACTGCACGGGCTTTTTCTTGTATCACTCAAGTGTCCATTGCACTTATTTTCCCAAAGGTAAGTGACTGCAGTTAGGTAGGACTTCTACTCACAAGAGTATTAACCATGATTGCGAATCTCAAAGAATTTCAGGTGAACACATCCAGGAACCGCTACCCTGATGGGGAGCGAGCACTTTGCTGTGCCCCATAAACCAACTCCTCTTCGCCACTCCCTGTGTGCTCACCTCTGCAGCGGTAGCTCCGTCCTTACCGCCATCTGCACAGAGCAGCTTGCCTTGTTTTTGATCTGCCTATAAATACAGTCACGCCACCAGTGCTGTTTGGACCCGACTTCTTTCCGAAGACCCTGTAGTTCCAGGATTTCTTTGTGTTGTCCTCAACTTTCTTTTTCTACTGGTACACGTAGGAGGGGGGATCAAACCGTGCAGTCAGTGTTTAAATCTTAAAAAAAAAAAATTATAACAGCAAAATACAGGTAGCCCTGAATCCCTCTCAAAATCCTGCTGCTCTCATTGAACACCTTTGCCTCATCGTTTTTGCCACTTTCTGAAGCAGCTCTGGTTGACCTCTTTGCAGAGTGAATTTTTGATACGGTCGCCTTTATTTTAAAGGAGAAAGGTTGGGCTTTTCCTAGCAGGCTGTGATTCGCTGAGACACATTCAGTGCTAGGCTCTGGGTGGAGCCAGGAACTTGTGCCCTGTGTCTTCTGGTTTCAAATGGGGATGTTCATGATCCCTTTTCTGCCTGCGATCTAGATGTATGATGCATACTTTATGGGAGGACGCATGTAGGCGTGAGCAGAAAATGGCAAGTCGCTGCAAAAATATAATGCGTTACTATAAAAGCTTTAGGTAGTGCGTTGGCAGATTACACTAGACTTCAACCAACGTGCTTTCCCTGGTGGCAGGGTTGAGGAGGCCAAGTGGAGAGTAGACTCTGAAGTTGGTGGCTGAAGAGTGTGATTATTTGAAATGAACTGTAGATTTGTCAACAAGAGAAAGACCGAGAAAACAGGCTCCTGGTTCTGCTTTGGCTTTCCTTCTCTGTGTCAGTGGGCTCTGCAATTTGGTGCTGTAAAGAGATGGTAGCATCCAGCCAGATGAGAAGGAAGAGCTGCTCTGTGTTGTCTGGGTAGGTTGGCTCATGTTTAAAGGTTTTAATGAAATGCTTTCCATAGAATGCGCCAACTGAGGGATACACTGATTTGTGACGGTAACTGTGGTTAAGAGGGTGAGATGATCATCCTGTTGCCTTTCAACATCTGTTCTTGCTGGTGGTTTTTCTACAGGAAAGAAGGCTTAAAGTTAAGATACCAGTCTCTGTCTTCATACTAGGTATTTATTTAGTTCAGTGACTATGGAGTGAATACAGATGGCGGTTTGTAATTTTGGTGCTGAGAAAAAGAAAACCTGGACCCTGGTAGATTTACTGAACTTGGGATACAATACAAGGGGGTGATGGAAATATATGGTGAATGTTTAAATTTAAAAGAAATTGTTATACTAAAAGACACATTGCCTTGAACACCCCACCCCACCCTGGAACGCACTCATCCCATGGTCCTTGTGAATGTCTGCAGCAGCTCCAGAGTCCTCTTTCCTGAGGGTCTTTTCCAGGTGTGATCACACATACAGTGAATGCTGCTGCTGAGCGCCACTAACAGAAAGGCAGGCTCATAAAAACACGATGCTGTGTCCTCATCCTCCGTCACTGGATCTGGGACCATGTGGCTTCTGGCTCTTCCTAAAGTCAAAGTGACCATAAAAGGGAGATACTTTGAATTGATTCAGAACATCAAAGCAACCAGGATGGTACAGCTAAAGACACACAGGGAAGAAGACTCCAGAGCTGCTGCAGAAAGTGGCAAGGATGATGGGATGAGTGTGCTCCAAATGAAGGGGGAGGATTTTGAGGGGGATCAACAGCAATGGATCTTTTATAGTAATGCATTAAAAAAATAATTAAACATTCACTTTATTTTCTGATCATGCCCTGTACATCTACTAGAGAAGGTGAAAGGACAGGTTGCAAGGCACGAGCCAGCTAAGTGACCCATAGGAGGGATCCAGGCAGAACCTGGGGAGTGACACTGCAGTGGCCTGCGGTTCTCAGAGCTGACTTGGGAGGTGCACAAGGGCTGTGGCGACCTGCTCCCAGCTAAGTCTCCATCCTGTCCTTTTCCATACTGTCTTTATGGTGTTATCAGCCTTTCAACATCACAGCAGTAGTTACACCAGTGTCCAGTAAGCATTGGGTACTGTCTTATAGTGACAGTGTGTGATTTTTTTTTTTTTTTTTTAGCGGCACCGGGGATTGAACTCACAACCTCATGCTTGCCAGGCAGGTGCTTAGGCTGCTGAGCTAAATCCCCAGCCCTTGTCTTTTTGAGACAGGGTCTCACTATGCCATTCAGGCTGGCCTTGAGCTCACTTTGTAGCCCAGGCTGGTCTCAAACTCGAAATGATCCTCCTGTTTCAGCCTCCTGAGTGCTGGAATTACAGGCGTGCACCACCAGGCTGGGTGATAGTTCTTTTTTTCTAAAACCATTTGTCTTTTTTTGCACAACTGGAAAGAAAACAAAGCTTGCATGGTTTTCACTTTCCTGATGTGAAAGTGAAGACCATATTGATTTAATCCATTCTTACTTATGTCCACAGAGCAAATGGATGCGAGAAGGTAAGATAATCTTTGATTTGTATACCACAGTGAGTTTGTTGTGTAGGTACCACTGCCTTCTCTTCATTGTGAAAAGTAGCTCAGGTCTAGAGTGGTTAAGAATTTAAGAGCTTGGAGAATTAAGGCTGGCCTTGGGCTCACGAAAATAGCTCTTGAAAATAGCTTTCTTCATCAGGATATTTATAGTTATACCATAAGTGTTTGTTACAAGCGATAGTCCTGTGATGTCAGATCTGAAGTTTTTGCATTTAGTCAATTAAAATTGGGTAATGATGTGAGCAGAGAGAGGGTATGATAGGCTGTGGCAGTAAATGAAATAGTTTGCATTCATTCAGCGATTGATTCGTACGTCCGAGGAACCCTTATCGCATATCACTTATGCCCCAGATGCAGTTTTCAGCCGACTAGAAAACATTTCCTAATCAAGGAACTTACGGAGGAGAGAAAAGATGTCACCCCCGTGAATGGTCCTCTCTAGTGAGGGGACTGGCAGGTCTCACACTGAGAAGCTCCTCAGTAGTCACAAGAGGCGAACAGAGCACTTTGGATCCTGCTGTCCTTGCTGGGAGTTCTGTGGAGAAGAAAGACGGGAAGTTGCTGGCTGAGTCAGTCGCTCTCTCTGGAGAAGAAGGTGTGAGCATGGTGCTGGTCTCGGTTGGGAAGGATCTTCCGCTCCTTCCAGGGAGGCCGAAGTTTTTCCTGTACGCAGTGGAAAAGCCCTGGGTGTCTTGAAATAGTGGCTGGTGTGACTTTTGTTTATGGTTGTGATTTTCTTATCCTGAAGTTGCATATGGTGGATTGTTTCCCTGTGCCTGAGACCCACAAAGGGGTCTTCTAGCCATGTTCCCTACACGTGGATGTGGTGGGTTGACAGCTGGTGGTCAATTTAACAACCAGCTGAACTGAATCAGCATGGTGCTAAGTGTGTATGGCCCACCTGAGGACTTTAGCCAACCTAAAAAGGAGAACTGGAGAGGAAGAAATAGTATCGTTGGTTCTCCTGGGTGTTGCTGGATCTCCTGTTGCTGTGCATTCTCCTGGAGGAGCTTGTCGAGTTTCTTTCCTGACATGAACTTGGCTGTTCTCATTGTCAGAGGAGCTGAGGACCTTGTCGCTGAGAGTGGCTGTGGTTCACTTTGGGGGAGCCCTGGTCCTTACTTTGAGCATCACTTCCTGGCTCTGGAGGGGAAGATGTGTGCTGTTCAATCTCCAGGAGAAGCTTGTCATGCTGGCTTCCGGATACGAACTCAGCTGTTCTCATCATCAGAGGAGCTCAGGACCTCGTTATCGCTGAGGATGGCTGTGGTATTTTTCAGGGGAGCCCTGGTCCGTACTGTGAGCGTCACTTTCTGGCTCCACTGCAGAACCCTCAACCTACGGGCACAGATCCCTCACCGCCCGGCATAGACTTTCTAGCTTCCAAGGCTGACCTTTGGGCCTTCCCAGTGCAGATCCATGAAACAGACTCACATGAGACATTGCCGTGGGCTCTAGGCCTGCAGCTGGACTCGCGCAGGACGTTGCCATGGGATCCAGGTCCTCAGCTGGATTCTTTCGGTCTTTAGTGCGTGGACAGATTTCCTGCACTGTTTGTGTTTGACTCTGGGTGACTATCATAAGATAATACTATACATTACGTGTCCTGTATTAAATTGTTTTGCTTGTAAAGCCTGACTACAACAGTGGAATTCCTGGGGAAGTCCCAGGTTTTACTCGGCCAAGACCCAGCCTTAAGCTCAAAGGAAGTGCCAGATAGATCTGTGACCCACCCCCCCGCCTGCTGTTTTCTCCCCCAACAGGAAAGCGTTGCTGAGACGGTACTGGAGTCCAGTGTCACCGTGCACAGCGGCTTTGATTTAGACACAGCTTCGTGATGCACACGCTCATTACTGCTCTTTACTCTCGCTTTTAAATTGTTTCGTGATCACTTCTTCCAGAGACCACATTTTACTGCTTCTTTTGCTTCCCAGGTACTGGCACAGCACGGCCACCTATGCCATTGCCACCGAGGTGAGCGGGGGCCTGCAGCACCTGCCCCCAGCCCATGACCCTGTGTACCAGTGGCCCCAGGACCTGCTCAGGCCTGACCTGGTGGTGCTGCTCACCGTGAGTCCCGAGGAGAGGGCGCAGCGGCTGCAAGGCCGGGGCCTGGAGAAGACCAGGGAAGAGGCCGAGCTGGAGGCCAACAGCATCTTTCGTCAGAAGTAGGTGTCCCTGGGGTCAGGTGTCCCTATGAGCCAGGGTGAGCCCCGGCTTTGGAAAGGGGCAGGAAGTTTCCTTGTCTCATTGCTGGTCCTGTTGCAGCCCCTGCCTGTGTGCTTGTCACCCCAGGGCCACAGCAGTGTTGTCTGTGAACGTGGGCAAGACAGGAAGCACTCCTGCTTCAGCCTCCCCGATCATGGCATGCTGAGCACAGAGCGAGCGCTGGGGTTGAGCTCAGAGTCATCTTGATGGATTAGGTGCCTACTGTGTCTCAGGCATTTTATTTCCGGTGCGATGGAACCCCACCGCACTGTTGCAAGGAAAGCATTAGCCGTTTTTTAAAAACAGTTTATCAGTTTATATAACCAAGGCTTAAACGGTTGATTTGCCTCAGTTTCCAACACTATGAAGCAGCAAAGCTGGGCTTGAAGTCAACATCTTCCTGACTCCAGAGACTGTTTATTTTAATTAGAAATCAATGAATGCCATCTGGGGCTGAGTGTGTAACTCGCTGGAAGAGAGCTTGCTTAGCATGTGTGGAGCCCTGGGTTCTATCCCTGGCACTGCAAAAACAAAACAAAACAAAACAGCAGGAAGCAAGTTGCAGTGACAGCTTGGAAAAGTGAGGATGGTCTTACAGCTTGAGGCCCCGTAAGACTAGTCAGTAGCACTAGTTTTAGAGGCTAAAGCCAAAGTAGTTTGCGTAAATAAATGGCAATAGAATTTTCATGATGTAGTAGTGTCCTGATACAAGGAATAAAAATAAAAACTTTGAACTTAGCATGGTAAAGCACCCCTGTACCCCTAGCATTCCGAAAGGCTGGGGCAGAAGGATCCATATTTCAAGCCTGGCTTGCACAGCTTTCAGGGAGACTCTGTCTCAAAAAAATACACCGAAGAGCTGGACTTGGAGCTCAATACAAAGGGCTGGGGATTGGTCCCTCGTACCCCAAAACCAAACCAAAACCCGAAACCACTTTGCTGTACATAAAGATACCAGGGTAAGTGGTTTATTTGTATTAGTTCAATTAAGCCTTATTGCAAATCCACAAGGAAGGCGCTATTTCAGCTCTTGTTTTGCAGGTGACAAAGAGAGGATAAGGAATGTGATCAGCTCACCTGGCTACTAGGTGGCAATGCAGGTGACTTAGCCCCTGGCCCCTGTTTTAACTCCTAGGCCACCCAGCTTCTGCCTTCCACGGGCACCGGCCCTCTGTATGTGCAGGAAACAGAGTTAGGTGCTGGCCAGCAGTGCAAAGAGATGAAGGTTTTGGTGAAGTGTTAGCAGAGGCTCAGGGGGAAGTAATGTCTGTGTATGGGTCTGCAGCTTCTGCAGAGATCACTGGAGAAATAGACTGGGGAGAAATTTTCCATTTGCCTTCTCTGAGCCTGCTCTGCTTTCTCTATAAAATGAGAAATGGCACTGGGACCCCTCCTAAGGCTACTTGGAGAATGAACAGAGAAAATTTGGGCACGATACTAATGCTTGGGCCGATCATAGGCGTCCAGTCAATGCCAGCTGTTAGACACAGTGCGTTATTATCATTTAGTAACGAAGCCCATTAAACATCTCTTGTGGGCAAAGCTTGTAGTGGAAGGGAACGGGGTGGAAGAAGGGGAGGTCTTGCTGCAGGCTGTTTATATCATAGCCTGAAAATCAGCTTGGGGGGACAACCGCACAGAAAGCAGGGCCAACCAACCCTTCTCCTTCCTCCTGGCGCAGGGTGGAGCTGTCATACCGCAGGATGGAGAACCCGGCCTGCCATGTGGTGGACGCCAGCCCCTCGAGAGAAGAGGTCCTGCAGACAGTGGCACACTTGATCAGAACCACTTGTTACTAATTTCGCCT
Source organism: Cuniculus paca (assembly GCA_004365215.1). Taxonomy (NCBI): domain Eukaryota; kingdom Metazoa; phylum Chordata; class Mammalia; order Rodentia; family Cuniculidae; genus Cuniculus; species Cuniculus paca. The sequence goes on along the minus strand of RJWT010008982.1, from coordinate 18,004 downwards.
GCTCTGGCCGGATGCTGAATCGTCCCAGAATGTACGTCTCGTGCCCTGAGCTCTGCAGCGTCCCTAGATTTCTATTGCACAAGCATACTGTGTGGCGGAAAACCAAAGGCAGCACGGTGTTCTTCACCTTCCTTCCTCAGCGGTGGTCTTCCTTGTGGCTGATGCCAGACTTGTGGCAGACTTGTGGCTGGTCCTTTTCCAGGAGGTGGGCGGCGATTGCCCCATCTTCTTGGAGTATGGTGTGAACCTCGTTACTACCAACTTCTGAGAGGTTTGTCTTAGCTGGAAAGCATCAGGGGTGCAGAGCTACCAGCAAGATCCTTGCCCTCAGCAGAAATCCTGCAGCCTCTCCTGCACCTGACTCCCGATTGCTGAGGGAATCCCATGTGGCCAGAGCTGACTCCATCCGAGTCTGGTACATGTGATCATGAGGAGCTTGCTATGTCTCCTTTAGCTCCGTGTCCTGGAGCCGATATTTTCCCAGAGCCTGGCTGTCCGGGATATCCCAGGTGCCATTGGTGGGCAGGGGGTACTTGCAAAGCAAGCATCGATTTTCTGTTGGAAGCTCACATCCCCTTCTAATTGTCCCCAAGTCTAACACTTCACACTCAAAGCCATTCAGCCCAAGCTGCTCTGACTGCAGATACACCAACCTGCTGTCATTATATTTTGCTTATTTATATTCCCTTCGGTTGCTCTGAAATATGGCCTTGAATGTAATGAGCAGTTTGAGCTGAGCTAGATTCATTTCACTTAGCCAATCCAGCAATTTATTTATATTGATGTTTACATCATACATTTCCTCAGGGTAGGAGCTATGAGTCACTAATTAAAATTGAAGCCAAGAAGCTAAATGCAGTGTTTGTTGTGTATTTTCATTACACAAATTTAATTTATCTCACTTGATAAGCACAGTGGCTCCTGGAATGGAATTTCTTAGTCAGTGATCTTGCACGCGAATGCCTTCGTGATCGCACATGGTGTCAGTGTTGAGGTCTGGTTGACTAGAAAAAAGAAATAACTGAGAAGCGGGGGAACCTTGAGAGCTATGTGGCCTTGACTGTTTCATTTTCCATTAGTAGTTCATGTTGCTTGACCTAAAAAGGGATAATAATTCTTTGTCTTAAGGAGAGGGTTGAACTAGATGATTACTTAAAATTCCTTCCCGTCCTAAGGTAGATGAATCTGTAAAATACTGTATTTTAATCCTGTCTGTCACTTCTTAAGAAGACTTCACGACAAAATAGTGAAATATAAGGCCTTCCTTATCAGGTTTACCCCATAAAACTTAAGTTCTAATAAAGTTTAGTATTGGCACTCAATTTTCAAAGAATTACATGTTTATGTCTGTAAATATGTAATTAGGTTCAGCTGAAAATATTTTTTAAGCTGATAAAAAGCACGAAGGCTCTTTGCAATGTGGTATCTGATTATGTGATTGATTTCATTTACATGTTTTGAAAAGCTGAGGCCAGCCACTGAGAACAAACATCTAATGCTTTCTCTGTGCTCCTTGCAGATGAATAAAATTGTGATGTCTTTCTGCACTATGCTGTCATTGTCACAGATGCATATCGATTTGCCTGAAAAACAGCCCCCCATTCTTCTTTCAATATAGCACAACTCTTACATAGGAAAGCATTTGGTGTGGAAATTTGGAGGTTGTGAATTGGCAGCTGTGAGGAATCTGTGGTCAGGGAGCTTTCACGGGAGGGAGCCTGTTTTATTTTAAACATCACTTCTGCACTGTACATAGCAAAGGGATTTTTAAAAAAAGAAGGCATTCTTTGTACACCTAACAGGAAGATGAGTGGCAGCAGGTAGGACAGATCCTCCTTGCCCAAACTGATGACAAGCATGCAATTTGCTTGGTCTGCTCATTACAGGGGACCTTGTTCTGTGTCTGAGGGACACTGTTGTCCCAAGTATTGATGCTCCCTTTCTTCCATGGCAACAGCATTTGAACTCTGCTCAGCTGCAGAGAACTCTTCCATGGCTCTCTTACAGCTGGATATCACCCGCTGGCTGGGTTCTTCCCAACTGCAGAAGGCACAGGAGAAGTATGTGGATATTTGCCTTTTGTCCCTGACCTTTTCCTGCTACCTCAGAGGTGCTGGTGGTTTCTGTGAGTACCAGAGGATAATACTCAAAAGACATATTCCCTTCTGTTTCTAATGGTATTCCAAATGAAACTCTTCTAAGACTTGCTAGTGTTAAATCCACATTCATTTTTAACACGGCATGGAAAATTTTGAATTAATTAATTACATAGAAACAGAAAAGAAAAAAAAATAGAAATGCACTCACTCTGATTGGCAGAGTTTTGCTTTGTTTGCTTAATGGCATTTGATTTTCTATGTCAAATTCTTTTTCCTCTTCTTTTTAGTGCTTGCACATCTTTGATGCAGCTTAAGTTAGTTAAATGTCAGCTGACATAGTTTCCATGTTGCTTCTACACCTGGTGTGGCTGAATAAGTCTGTGTTACATCTGAACTTCTGATAGATTAGATCACACTTGTAAGCTCTGGGGGAAAATAAAGACGTTCTAAAGTGTAGTAGAAAATCCACAGTCTTTATGTTCTGAAAGGAGGTTACTGGAAAGCAAAGACCATTCTTGCAAAATGATGGCCAATGAAACAGATTCTAGATGTCATATCTGCACTCTTCCCAGGTCTGACTGATCCGTGAACCCATGCAGATATTCAGGGAGACTGCAGTCAAAGATCAAGTAACTACTGATATTTGAGTGGCTATCCATGGGGCGAGTTTTCAGTTGCAGTCTAATGAAGTTAGTTGCCTGCTAAAACCAGAAGCAACACCTGTCTTTAGGGAACCTTTACAGGATCCAGAGTCTCTACATTACCCTCCCAGTATCCACAGTACAGTCTGAAATGATGTCAAGAAACAGGATGATTATCAAGAGAAAAGTCAATCAGTTGCTCAATGGAGACCAATCCCACAAGGACCCAGGGTGTTAAAAGTTAGCAGACTAGAATTTTAAAGCAACTTTTTTTACAGCTACACTCAAGGATGGAAAGGAGCATATACCTATCATAAATTTAAAAAATGAAAAGATAAAACTCATAAATAGAAACTAGAGAAGTATCCAGTGGAAATCATACAACTAAAACTTCCTGTGTCTAAAATTACAATCATCACTAGCAGAATAGACAAAAGGAAGAACCCAAAATGCTTGGATTAATAAAAATTATTTAGTTTGAATGATCTCCAAAATATGAACAAAACTTAAGTGATCTATGATACATAATATTTGGAGTCTTGGAAGGAAATGGGGAGAATGGAAAAGAAAAATATATATATATATGAAGAAACAATATTTTCCCAGTGTAGAGAAGTGTGTCACAGTATGGTGAAACCTAAGTTTACAGATTCAGTGAACTGCCTCCACCCCATTATAAATGCAAAGAAAACATGGTTAGGCACATCACAGCTATATGGATAGCACCTTCCAAAAAGTCATGACCTTCCTGGAACCTCAGAATATGACCTTATTTGGAAATACAGTCTTGGTGGATATCATCAAGCTATGATGAGAGCATATGAGATAATATTGGGCCCGAAATCAGTATGACTAGTGTCCTTGTACTGACCAGCTCTTCATTTTTGGGAAAAACTGTATATATGAAAGTTTACAACTTGAGAGGTTTATTCTGGCTCACGGTTTCGGAGGTTCCAGTCCATACCCAGACAGAACCAACGTGGTGGAAAGGGACAGTGAAAGAAAGTTGCTCAGTCTTTAGCAGCGAGTAGCAGAAGAGCCAGAGGGTAAGGAAGGAGCCAGGGACCACAGATAGTCCCCAAGGTCACCATCGTGATCCACCCACCCAGAAGTGTGCTTTACAAACCTAGATGTTTCATTTCTTAAGCCAATCAAGCTGATAAGTAAGAGTAACTCTTATAATATCCTTATAAAAAGTGGAAATGAGTTTGAGACACATACTAGTAATTCCATATAATGATAGAATACCTATTAGAGTGATGTGTCTGAAATCCAAAGAACCCCCCCAAAATGATAGCCACAACCAGAGCTTGTAGAGGGCAGAAAGGATTCTACCCAGAGTCTTGGAGAGAACCTAGTGCTTCTGACACCTTGACTTTGACATTTTAGCTGCCTAAACTGCAAGAGAATAAATTTCTATTTTTTAAAAAGTCACCCAATTTTGGAGGTGCTGTCATGGAAGAATTAGGCAACTGTAGCCAGCGCCACCCAACGATGTTCTATCTGCGATGGACCAAATATGTGAGGATGATCACGCAAGATGATATGGTCCAGTGACACTGTCGCCATCCTAGTTTATGAATGGACAGCCTTCTATTTGCCTATGTGGTTCTGAATTTCAGAATGAGCTGAATTTAACCATGATGTGCTTTGGTGTGAGTGTCTTTCCACACATTTTCCTTTTCTGAACACATGATGGGTATTTTCAGTTGGAAAACTCATATTGCTGAGTTCCTGGTAGCTTTCCTTTTTTTTTTTTTTTTTTTTTTTTTTTTGCGGCTCTGGGGATTGAACTCACGACCTTGCGCTTGCCAGGCAGGCACTTAGGCTGCTGAGCTAAATCCCCGGCCTTTGTGTTTTTGAGACAGGGTCTCACTCTGCCGTTCAGGCTGGCCTTGAGCTCACTTTGTAGCCCAGGCTGGTCTCGAACTCACAACCATCCGCCTGTCTCAGCCTCCTGAGTGCTGGGATTACAGGCATGCACCACCACTCCTGGCTCCCTCCCTGTTCTTCCCTTTCTCCCTCTTTTCTTTCCTTCCTTTTTGTCTCTTTTATTACCTAGATGTTTTTGTTAATGTCTTCTTTTATTGGATGAAAGGCCTTTAGTTATCTTCAAAATGGTTAACTGTTGCTTGTTTACACTTCTTCCTGCAAATTGTCAATGTCTTTGAAAGCGGATGTGTTTACCTGTGTACTTGCATCTTCTAGGAAAGATGCCTCTCTCAGATTCTGTCAGTCCTCATCAACTGTTCAGGCTTAATGGGAAGACTAAGAACTGTACTGAGACCTTTCTAGGGCTAGTCCTCTAGAGCTTTAAGGAGGAAGAAGGTTAGAAGCTCCCTCTGTGGGGAGACGGACACACACACAGGTCCTCCTCCTCCTCCTCCTCCTCCTCCTTAGACTGTCATAGATGCGTGACAAGATATGGTCATTGACTTGGCTTCAATAACAAAATCGACAAAGGTCTCGAGTTGAAATCAGCAGAACGCATGTGAAATGAGTACAATACATGGTAAACAGCACTGAAATGGGCATCTCTGGCTGACACGGTCTGTTTTTGAAAATTTTCCTCTTTGCCAGAGTATGGTGGCTTTGCATCTTAGCACTCATCCCAAGTACTCTCCTGCTTTGGCCCAGTAATTTTCTTAATTGAACTGATTTTCACATGCTTGTGGGCATACATTAAATACAATACATCTCATTTGGCCTGTGTGTTTCCCTTAGAGATCATGCATTGGTCTAAATGTATTTTTGTAGCTTCTTTTGGTTAATCTTGAATTTCTTTAAGACAGTGAAAAACTTCAGACATTTCTGGGGAAAGCCTGTAATAAATTGCATTTGGCTCAATCTCCAGTTATGATTTAGTTATGTTAGCTCTTTTTTCCGTTTTTTTTTTTTTTCTTTCTTTTTTTGGTTGGATGAAGACTAAAGTCAATTCTGTGCAGAGCAAACGCGAGGCTTTTCCACTAGGGGGAGGAAACGCATGCTTTTCTGAGGGAGCAGCTCTTTTACCGAGATAATCCCCTCACTCATTACACACAAACTAGGCTGGGAAAAACAACAGTGGTCCCTTTCATTTTTACTTTAAATGTCTGCTCTAATGGAAAAACAAAGGACAAAACAGAACATTTCTAGGTCAAAGTAGCAAATCTTTAAAAGTGGCTAATTTCTTGCTTCAAGAATTCTAAACACAGCCCTGGGGTCAGAAAAATATTCAGAGAAAGACTTTCGTGGTCATAGAACTCAGTCTTTTTTCTTTAACAGTTGCGGAAAATGAGGCCCGTAGAAAAATCTGCCTTGCTCAGGGTCACATAATTTGTAATTAGCAGATGCCCTCAGGAAGAGAAATGAACTCTCAAGTTCTTGTTCTAGCACTCTTGGTAATGCCATGCTGTGTCAGCATATCTGGGGTTGTACATGTTTATGCACATAGATAGCTATGCATATATATTCTTCTTTGTGAAGTTTTGAGGCCTATGATTAAGAAGCACCCTGGAGTTTTTTATGTGCCTAATTTTATTTACTCCTAAAACCTCTCCAACCCAGTTTCTCTCGTTATATCGCTCCCCATGCAAATGGTCCTGCTTGTGTTGAATTCAGCTAATGAGTTCTGCAAGGTCCCAGCTCTTGTGACTATGGAGCAGTCATCAAAATAACATGATTTAGAAAACACATTGTGAACTTTTCCATGACGTTTCCAAAGTTTTTATTAGCATGCGTGATATTAATGGTGGTGGCTATTTGGCCATAACTGAGGGTGTGCTCTATTTCTCCAAAGTAAGAAAGTGTTTAGGGAGTTATCAAATTTCACTTTTGGCTGAACTTGGTCTACTAGCTTTTCTAGATCTAAGGCATTCTGTGTTTGTCTCCAAGGTAAGAAAGATTTTTTTTTTGAGGTTTAATTGGGTTGTAGTTGAAAAAAAAATCAAGAAATGTGAACTTCTTTGAAGCCTCTCAAGAAACTTTCTTTTGACATCTCTAGTAAGAACTTTCTTCGAGGAATTTTTCCCATGCTTCTGAATATTTCAATTCATAGTTTGGGGTTATTTTTACTTGAGGGGAGCCTGCATTGAAAGTAAGCGTTAAGGAATGTGTAGATGCATTTCTGTGGTGAAATATGGACAGGAAACTGGTCATTCTTATAACCGATGATGATTAAGGCTTCCTTTTTTATGTGTACAAATGCGAACTAATGAATGAAAAATTCCTGGTTAAAAGCAGATGGCCGTATCATTCCCTACTAAGTAGATTTGTGATTGTGGATAAGTTGTTTTTTTGTCTCTAGATTTCAGATTTTCAATTTGCAAAATGAGACCAGACTGCAAGAGCATGACGGGCCCCTTCACACCATGGGTCATGATTTCAGTTGCATAGTGAAGAGAATTCACTTAGAGCTCTGCGTCTCTTACGATTTTTACCAGGATCATAGCACAGGGTATGTTATATTCGTGCCAGCACGTCAGGGATCTAGTAAGTTAGTGTTTGTATCCTTGAAGACGTTAAGTAAATCAGTCTTTTTATAAAAAGGATTACCTTCAGATTCCCTGGAGACATTGAAGTGACTACCACTCCTTTTCTGTTCAGCGCTCTTGACCTCCTCCTTGCTATCTTCCCTACCCTGATCTGATGCTCTCCTGCCATCTACAGTTTATACTCCGAATAGCACCCACTTCGGTCCCTACAAGAACTTCCAGATTAATTTATCCACTTCTCTGTTCTTCACACTCAGGACTCCACACAGCTCTCTGTTTAGCTTTACTCTCAATCCTCCCTTATAGAAAATGGTCTAAAATAGTTGTTTTCTCAGTCTCCATATGAGTTATGGCCCCAACTCATAACTCCTTGTCTCTATCTAGGTCTAGTCTATGTTTATGTCTACACCAACGCCTCCTGTCAGAACCATATCTCTATTTACAGTAATATCCACAACCACACCAACACCCTCATCCCTGTCTGCACATATACACCTATACCCGTGTCTGTGTCTGTATTACATGTGTGTGTCTCTAGCCTGCTCTAGCGTATACACACCATGACGTAAGAGACTGATGTACTCACTGTTATAATTTCAGCATCCAGAACAGTACCCAGGACACATTAGGAGCTCAACAAACATTTTTCAAGTGAATGAACAAATTTTGCAAAGCATTTGTTGGTCCCAAACTGAGATTTGAATTTTGGCTCTTGTTAGCTCTGTGATTGTGGGCAAGTTATTTAACTTCGGCAAGACAAAGTTCCTCCTTCCTTCTCTCCCTCCCTTTTTTCCTTCCTTCCTTCCTTCCATTTCTTCCCTTCCTTCTTTCCCTCTGTCCCTCCATCCTTCTGCCTCCTCTTGCTCCTTTTCCTCCTTTTTCTTCTCCCTTCCCTTCTCTTTAGCATTTAGATTTGAACTCAGGGCTCACATGTGCCATCCAGATTCACTATCCTACTGAGTAACGTCCCCAGCCTTCCTAATTTCTAACTGGAAATGCCATTGTTCTCTTCCAAGGTCCACTTGAGTGTGGAGTCAGATGCTGACCTGAAAAGGCACAACTATATCTTAGTCCTGGTGGGAAGAGTCTTCAAGTTCAACTTTCTTGCTCCTGCCTCTCTCTCTGGGACACATTCAGATTTCCAAGCATTTCCAGCCTGAGGGAAACACAGCGACTAGCTTTCACTGCTATGTGGGCAAACTGAGACTTCTCAGTTCTGAACACAGAACTAAATCTGAACACGGGAACCTCAGATGCACACGGCAGTGCATCTGCAGAGCTCTTTGTTTTTACAGATGGCTCCTTTATAATCAATGCCGGGTCATCTGGTGTGGAAATAGCGCAGCCCTGGGTCACTTGCCCAGTGGAATGAAGCTCCCTGTGCAGAAGGAGCAGAGACCAGGTTCTGTGTAGTTACAGACTTATTTTATTTCTTTTCACAATAGTAAAAAGAAAGCCCTGGATTGAACCCAGGACCTTACCTGTATGTGCAGCCATTTATTTATTTATTCATTTAATTTTGAGACAAGGTCTTGCTAAATTGCTAAATTGCGCAGGCTGGTCTTGAACTTGAGAGCCTCCTGCCTCATCTTCCCAGAGCACTAGAATAATAGGCATGAGACATAATGCCCAGCTTAGTTACACTTTTTTTTTTTGTGAACGTGCAGAGTATTTTCTGCCTACCAACCTCTCTGGTACCTGGTGGGAAGGCACAGAACCTAGACAAAGGCAGGCAAAATATCTCTGCCCTCATGTGGCTTCCTGGACAAAGAGTAAATAAGGATGTGTGCAAGACGGCAGCTGGTGGGCACAGGTAGGGATGAAGGGGGAGGGAAAACGGTCTGGAGACATTGCTGTGGTTTACACGGGGTATTGCAGGAAGTGCATAGTCAGCTGTCTCCAAGACAGGACTGCCTGGCAGAGGAGCCTGGTGGAGGAGAAACAACTCAGGGCCTGGTAGACAGGAAGCAGAGACAGAGATCAAGGGAGGAGGAGGGAGCCAAATCCTTCCAGGCCACGCCCCCAGTGAGCACCTCCTCCAATCAGGCTTCACCTTCACAAATCTGAGGTGACAGAAATAACTAGCTTGTTGCAGGGAGCTCCAAGGAGGCCAGCGGGCACCCTGAGAGGCCTGGGCTCTGAGGAAGGAGGGTTGGATCTTCCTTTGTGAAGAGTGGATAGACATCCTTAGGTTCAGCAATCACTTGCCTTCTGTGTCACGTAACGAAGTTTCAAAAAGTAAATAAATAAAAGTGATTCACACTTTGATTTCCTAATTTCTAACTGGAAATGCCATCATCCTCCTCCAAGGTCCACTTGAGTGCGGAGTCAGATGCTGACCTGAAAGATGATTCACACTTTTATTTACAGATACAAATTATTCGTACAGTCTCAACTATCTCTATCCCTATGTATCTATCTTTCTATATTTACTTACGTACATACTTTCAAAGAAACAGTTCTGCCTTCTTGGTGGAAGGCGTGCCCAGCTGCAGATGGCCTTGGGCTTGCATGTGACGGCAGTCACACATTTGGGAGATGGGCCCCTGTCCCAGCTCCAGGAAATGGCTTGGCTCTGTGAATTCACATTCTCAGTGATGTGAAACCGGGTCCTCTTTTCCTTTAAGACCTGGGCCAAGTGTGCTTTTTGGCTTAACCTCCTCTTTTTCACCAGTCTAAAATCTTCCTAGCACTTATCACCATTTTTATTGGATTTCCCAGAAGAGCTCAGATTCTTGGGGTCCGTATATGTGAATTATGTATAGAGCAGCTGAATGTCACCAAGTGGAGCGAGGCTTTTTAATTAATAGGATTCATAAGTGCTCACTGCAAGTCGGTGTGATGAAATCCATTTTTTCCCACTTGACATTTATGTAGCACTTTTTAACATTTAAAATATATTATCTCATCTTATTGTCACAACAAGTCTGGGAAGTAGTTGAGTAAGACAGATGTCCTTTCTTTTTCTCTCTCTCTCCCCTTTCCTTCCTCTGTCTCTACCTCCTTTCCTTCCTTCCAAAAAAGAAAGCTAAATAGTATTTGATATGTTTGGAAAGTACTGAAATTCTAGCGACCTGGTTCTAAAAATAACAAGATACTTTTTCTCTCCATCAAAATTAACAAATATTTCAAGGAAACATGATATTAGCTTGCTGAGAAAAACACTCCCAACCATCACCACCATGGTGGGAATGTAAATAGATACAAACAAACTTTGTAGAAAGCTATTTGGGAAAATGTATGAAGAATGCTCTAAGTGTGTTTACCTTTCAACATAAAAATTTTATTTATAAGAAATCTCCCTAAAGACACAATTAGAACTGCAATAAAAAGTTAACAAACCAGAAATTAGTTAGCCTGGCATAATTTATAGGAGCAAAAATTTTAATAAAGCTAAATGTTCCACAGCAAGGAAGTGTTTATGGAATCTCAGAGGCAGAGGTGTGGTGAGACGTGATGCAGGGGTGGGAGGGAGCGGATAGTCCACTCTGGAGCAGAGGCAGCAGTGCCCAGGGTTGCTAGAAATCCCTTGGTCCTGCGATCCTAAACCCTCTCCAGTTCCAGAGTGGGGAGGGGCAGGGTCCCCTGCTTGGTCATCTGCTGAGTCGATTAATCGAGACCTCAGCGCTGGGTCAGGTTGCAATGACCGTGGTGAGGTGGGAGGGACCTGAGTTCTAGACGTTTCGTGGGGTCTTCCTTAATTCTGGGTGCGTAGCCTGCAGAGACCAGGCTGGTTAGCGCTAGCAAGAAAAACACAGAGACGGTATTTCACCATGCTCACCTGCCATCTGTCATCTGCGACAGTGGGAATGCAAATTGTTCTCATACAGAAAGTGTGACCATGCATGGCATGGTGGATGTTTAATTTTTTAAAAAATACAGTGTTGGACACGTTGCCACAAATCCCCCTCAACATCCTCCCACTTGCTTGGGGGGTCCTCACGTTATTCTTGCCATCTTCATTCTTTTTCATTCCTTTCCCATCCCTCTCTGTTTCTTAGCCCTTTCCTTTTTGCAAAAGCTCTATCTCTCTCTTTCCCATGATCTATGTTCTATTTTGTTCTTTGTTTCTATTTTGGTTTTCTTCCCTAAAAGAAACCATGTAGTAACTAAGCTTGTGTGTCTGATTTATTTCACTTAAAAGCATGGTCTCAAAGTACATCTATTTTCCTACAGTGTATCCCTATTGACTCAAATGTATCCCTATTTATGGCTCTGTAGTACTCCATCGTGTGTAAATACCACACTTGCTTTATGCATTCATCGGGTTGATGGGTATATAGGCCATTTCCAAGAGTTAGCTGTAACAAATTGGGTAGCTCTATGCATCGGTGTGCGTGGATCGCTGCATTTTTGTTAGTACGTCTCACATGATGGTTACTTTCATCACGAGGAGTTGGTACATGGTGATGATGCATCTTTTTTCTTTTTTTTAACTTTCCCTTCCTCTCTTCCCTTTTCCCCTCCATTTCTTGTATGAATGAGTCTGGTTACCTATTTATGTTTTTGAGTCTTTTATGTCTTTTTCTTTATTTTCACATACTCCTATTGAATCTTTGCCATTTTAGAACACTGATTTGTAAGATTTCCTTACGTAAGTATCAGTAAAATGTCATACATATCATAAATATTCTCCCAGCTTGATTGGGTAGTAGTTTTTCTGGAAGAAGTAACCACATTTTATGTATTAAGATGTCTCCATCATTTCCTTAATGGCTTCTGGTTTTCATGCTTTGTTGAGAAGGTTTTCCCAACTCTAAGATAATTTTTGTAGTCTGTTATTTTTCTTCTAACTTCTAGCTTTCTTCTTTTAATTTTATTTTATACTCCACCTGAGATTATTTCAGGGTTAAGATACACGTTAATTTTCTTCTTAGGTCTGGTGAAGCTCATTTGATGGTTAAGCTGTATTCTGCACTGGAAATCCTTTGAAGCTATAACAAAATAGTTGGCACATGCAGGCACTAAATTAACTGAAATAACACATTTCTACTTTGATAACTATTCTGCAGTGCCCCTAACAGGCAGGAATAGTTACTGTTCATTGAGCAGCAACTATGTGCCGGCAAAGAATTAGAAACTTTATACGTGTATACCTAACAAAGGTGCAAGGTACATATTACCATCTCTATTTTCTATGTAAAATAATCTCTTTTTTTGCTTCAGGTACTGAGGATTGAACCCAGAACTTGCACAATGAGCTTGTCTTGGTTACTTTTCTCTCGTTGCTGAGACAAAACACCTGACACCCAAAATGAAACAAGGAAAGGTTTATTTAGCTTACAGTTTCCGGAGATTTCAGTCCATCATCAGCTGGCTCTAAGGCAAGGTGGCATGGCACTGGGGCTACTCTTCAAGGCAGCAGCCAGAGCTAAAGCAAGCCTCCTCTCCTCTCTCATATTATACACAGGCCACCACCCCCCTTCAGGGTGGGTGTAACACCCCATTTCTGGACTAGTCTAACACTCACAAAATGTCCTTGCCCTCCTTTGCACAGGATAAGGATATTTACAAAGTAAGAACCCTGGTTCCCTGCCGAGTCTCTCAGTTAAACTTCTAAACTGCTCAAGTTGACACAATGTATCAACCATAACAGAGCTACATCCCCAATTTCCCTCTTCTTTTAATAAAAATTTTTGAAACAGGGTCTCATCAAGTTGCCCAGGCAGGGCTCGAACTTGTAATCCTCCTGTTTGAGATTCCCAGAGTGCTAGGATTATAGGTGTGCACCACCATGTGCACCTAATAATGGATGATCTCGAGATCACATGCCTTAAAAATGAGAGAACTAGGACTTGGACTGCAGTCTGTGTATTTTCAAAACTCTCCGATTTCCTGCCTCCATCCCTGTCCACCAGAGTCAGGGCACGGATACCCGGAGTGGCTTCTTTCTGGTCTGTGCACTGGAATTTATAGTCCTAGAGGTTCAGGCTTTGCATTAAGCATTTTATTGAATTGGAATTAAACCTCTCCCCGTTCCCTGAACCCGATGAGGTAAGACTCATAAATGTCACATGTTGGCTTCCGTCCCAGTGCAAGAAGTATGGCGCTTTCCAGTGATAATTTCCTCCTAATTGGTTGTAACGAATGCACTGCCATCCTGGAATTTGTCGCTTACCGAAATGCACCTTGGCAAATGAGCCATGTTCTCGATCTAAGTGTAAATAGACGTGCACTGGAACACAGCTCAGGGAGAGAGGACAGGGGCCGGGGAGGCAAGGTGACTCCCACGCTGGCTGCCGTCTGACGGGAGTCTCTGGGGAGTGCGGCTGGTAAAGAACCCAAATTGGCCAGAAAGAGACGGGTGAAGCAGCTGGGGCCATGGGTATCTCTCTTTTTCACAGGTTTACTTCCTCAGGAGGGGAAGGAAGAGGCCTGGCTGGATCCCACCTGCCAGCCTCTGCTCCAGGGAGGTTGGGGGCCAAGGAGACCGGGCGGAGGGCACTGAGCCCATGGAAATTCTAGGCTGCTGTTCCCTCCCACCTCTCTCTTTATCCAGGGAGTGTGACCTGAAAGATGTGGGGGAATGTTTATGTTTTTAAAAGTGCATTACATCAAGAGACGCATTGCCAGGAATCCCTCTCAAAATCCTCCCTGGCTTCGAGCACCCTCATCCCATCATCCTGGCTGCTTTCTGCAGCAGCTCTGGAGTCCTCTTTCCTGAGGGTCTTTAAGCTGCGCTGTCCTGGCTGCCTCCATGTCCAGAATGGACTCAAAACGTCTTCCTTTCACGGTCATGGTGACTTTGGGGGAAGAGCCAGAGTCACACAGGGCCACACCTGGTGGCTAAGGCAATCAAGGACACAGCGCTGTGTTTTTTCTAGCTGTCTTTTCATGGGATGGTACTCAGCAGCAGTGCTTGCCGTGTTTTTGTCACAAATCAGAAAGACCCTCACCAAGGAGGACTCCAGAGCTGCTGCAGAAGAGGGCAGGAACGGTGGGATGAGTGTGCTCGGAGGGAGGGGGAGGGTTCTGAAGGGGATTCATGGCCCTGTGTCTTTCACTGCAATATGTTTTCAATATATAGGCACAACAGTGGCTCAATCAGCACATGGTATGTACACATTTTTCAATATATACCAGCACTGTGTGGTTGGATCACGCATGTGTTTCCCATGGATGGCTTCAGGAATAACTATGCTTCTAACCTGGGAGGCATCGCTGTCCCATATCACCGCAGGCTTGGATACTCAGAGACCTGGCTCTGTGCCCCACAGCCCAAACCACAGCTCCAGCAAGACATGAAGCTTCGGCTAAGCTTGCTTGATGACCTCACTCACTGTGCATCCAGCTGGTCAGCCAGGGACAGAGCAGAGGGACCTCAGAACCAGTGGGAGCGAGTCAGCACCTGGTCAGGGCATAGCAGGCCAGGGCTGAGGCTGCAGCACCCAGGTCCCTGTGCGCAGCGTCTGCAGCAGGCGGAGGCTGAGTGCTTGGTGTATAGTGCAGTGTGCACCTGCCCCAGCTGGAAAAGCAGGCAGCTGCCCTGGGCCTGGAGCCCTCCACTCTAGGAAAGGCAGGTGAGGAGCCTCAGGGGCAGATTATAGCACAGCGAGGGAGCTGGGGCAGGTGGTGCACACCTATGATCCTTGCACTCTGGGAGGCTGAGGCTGGAGGATGGAAAATTCAAGTTGCCCTGGACAACTTAGTGACTTTGCAAGACTGTCTCAAAAGAAGAAAAATTAAAAAGGAGTTGAGGATATAGCTCAGTGTTAAGGCCTTGGGTTCAACCTCCAGTACCACAAAGAAACAAATGACAAAATAGAAAAAAAGAAAACAAACAAACAACATCCACCAAAAATACCCAAACAGTGACCTCATCTTGGGCGCTCACTGGCTCTGGCTTGATCCCTGCCTATCATTTGTCTTCTACTTAGCTCTGATTTTAAATCTTCTAAGGGTCTTAAAGGCCTCCGCACCTGCACAGTTGAACTGCGTAAGTAGCGTAGGTGCTGGGGTGAATTTTCACTGCTGCGGGGCCAGGTCAAAGCTCCAAGCTTGAGAAAGCCACAGTGAGAATTGGAGGCACAGTGAGAAGAGAAAAAAGAGAAAATAAGGACGCTCTTGAGGAGTCTCGCTTCTGCCATTTATGAGCTGGTGGGAAATAAGCAAAGTATTTAACCAGTCATTTTCTACCTCTGTAATCAGAGCCTAAAAGCTAATACTATTGTCTGCCTTCTGAATTTGTTTTGAGAAGCGTTAGACGATTGCCTGGTTTCTCTTACGTGTCTAAAATATTTGTGCGTAGACCTAGGCAGCTGTTACTTTGCACAGTTTGCATAGGCCCTAATGGCTTTAATTCCGAATTCCATTCCCTCCTCACAGAATCCTTCCTACGCACACTGTATTTCATCAGCCTGTGATTTTCCTGGACTTGCGGAAAGGTCAGATACAACACAGTTTGGAGAAAAAGTTAAGAGGAATATTTAAATCTCAAAGAGCGGTTTTCCACCACCTCGAAATACTTACCTTTCGTCACTACCTTTTCCACCAAACATCTAGACTTTCTGGAGAATCTTTACAAATCACGTAGAAGTCAGAAGTTCGTGTTGGCCCCAGAAGGAGGGCCTGGATACTGTCTTTCCTCTCTCCATGATTTTGAGACTGTCCTGTCCTTTCCTGGTTATTTCCTTCCCTGAAAAGCTAGCCTGTTGGATGGAATGATCTTTCTTTTCTAAGGAAGTTTGCGTTTCTCTTTTTCTCTCTCTAGAGATCGTGGTTTAGACCCTAAAATTCAGAGATCTACTCTGGTGTAGGATGGAGGAAATGGGGCATGATATTTGCAGCCGTAGTGGACCACAGTTGGCCACTTCTCAGAGCTTTCTCCTGGCTGGAGTTCACTTTCCTGATGAGGTTCATGCCTGAAATGATGTTTGGCTTTTTCCGCGTTGCAAACTTGACCCTTCTAGCTTACCAAGTCATCTTTCTCTTGATGGAGTGACATGGCTCAGGCCACACGTTATACTTTGCAGTGCTGGCTGGGCCCCTTTTGGGGACATAACCTGTGTCAAATGTACAGTTTAGTAGTGCCAGGTATAGTCAGCCCCCGAACTCCTTCCATTTTGCAAAACTAAAACTGCATCTTCATGAAACGCCTTTCTCTACCTCCTGCGCCAGGCCCTTGGCAACCAACCTTCTGTTTTCTATTTTCTGCTTCCTATGACTACTTTGGATCCATAGCATATGAAGAATCTTAGGGTCGTAGTCTTTGGTGTGTGTGTGCCCTGTTTTACTCTGCACAATGGCTTTCATGTTGCAGCAGGTGTCAAGATTTTCTTTTTTAAAAAGCCTAACTTCTACACCGTTGCTGGAAACGTAGACTAGCACAACCACCCGGAAATCTGTATGGAGATTCCTCAGAAAACTAAATCTAGAGATTCCACTTGAACCAGTTCTTCCTCTTCTAGGTGTCTGCCTGAAAGAGTTCAAGTTATCCTGTCACAGTGATCCATGCACACCCATGTTTATAGCACAACTCAATAGTTGCATCTCGGAATCAGCCTACACTTCCATCAACAGGTGAGTGGGTAAAGAAAACATGGTGTTTACAGACAATGGAGTCTTTCACAAAGAAGGATCGACTGGAGTCATTTGGAGGAAAACGGTTGCACCCCGAGACTGTAATGTTAAGTGAAATAAATCAGACACACAATTTAAGTATCACATGGTTCTCTTAGACAAGAATCCCAAATTGTAAATTAAGACCAAAAAACAAGCCAGATAATAGTAAGTAGGGAGATAGATCTTCTACAAATGAGAAGGGGATCAAGAGATGGAGAGAGAGGAAAAGGAGGGGAGGGAAAGGAGATGAAAATAAGAACTAAGACCTTTTATGTGCATGTGCCAACTCCACAAAAGAAAGGTAAACATTGTGCACTGCAATTATGTACTAATGAAAAATATTCCTTTTTTAGGTTGAGTAATATTCCATTTTTTTGTTATGAGCAGAATATATTTATTGAGAGAGAGAAAGCTTCTGTCTGAGAGAGAGACAGAAGGGGTCCCGAGTGAGTTGCCCTAATATTCCATTATTTGAATTGACCACATTTGTTTATTTACTCTTTTTAATGAATACTGAGTAGCTTCTATCTTTTGGCTTGTTGATGTGAAATAACAACTGTGCCTTAAAGAATAGTAACAAGAAAATAGTTTATTCTGAGCCAAATGATTAGCTATTGGCCTGGAACATGGATTCATGTTACTCTAAGTGAGTCGTTCATCACGAAAGAGGTCCCATGATCTTTCACAGCCAAAGAACAAAGATCACAAAGACCAGCACATTCAAAGGATCCATTGACAGGGGCATCAGGCGTGCGGGCGACAGCAGAGGGGAGAGATCTTTTTGTGAGCTCGCATTAGAGAAATCAATGGCCATGAAAAGGTGGAGACAATATCACAACATTCAGTCAGTGGCGCCCAGGAGCCTGCAGGATCTTTTTACTGCAGACTTCTTTGAGGAAATCGCCTCCCCACTCAGTCATGGATTATGCATCCCTGGCCAGAGATACAAGCACACACACGGATGCATGCATGCATGCACACTCGTATGCACGCACGTATGCACGCAAGTATACGTGCACCCACGCATGCAGCATCTACTTCAATTCATGAATGCAACACCTGCATTAGCTTCTCTTATATTCATTGCAACACTGGTAATTATTTTTAAAAGTTTTCATTATTCTCAAGTTTCTTCCCTTCCTTTCGCAGCGGGCAGAATGGTGGCAGCTGCAATGGTATGCCTCTGTCCTAACTCCAGAGCCAGTTCCCTTATCTAAGGAAAGGTCGAGAG
>RJWT010008981.1:0-25615 GCA_004365215.1 Cuniculus paca | reverse complement strand
CCGCTACAGTACTACCAGCAACGCCTCTTTCCTCTCCTTGGACTACATTTCCCTTAAGGCACCGCGGACAGTTTTATTTCCCCCACGCAAACTTGGTAGCGTCCTCCTGTGAATTTAGTAGTCTTACGGTGAGTGGTCGTTATTGGACTCAAGTGAACTCAAGGCCGCTAGGTTATTTAGATACCTCTTCGATACCTCTCTGCCTTGATCTCAAAACAGGCCAATCCCAGAGTCCGCCATCTTGTCCGTGACTAATGTGGCTCTGAACTACGTTTCCCAGAGTTCACAGCGGCCCAACGTTACAGCTCTCGATGTCGTGGCGAGATCGGTAGCTCCACAAGAACCTTGCCGCGACTAGAGGAGGCAGAAGGTGAAGGGGTCTGAGAATCCGGGGCGGAGACGGGGCATGTCCCTAGCTGGCTGGAGCGGCCAAGGATGCGCGATTCTGAAAGTGTCCTTGATTGGGCTCTGTGACCGGTTGTGGATACCTGTGAGTGTGCAGTTGTAATCACTTGTCTCCAGGGTGTGTGTCTGGTTGTGTTGCGTAAACCGTGTACGTTGCTGTGAGTTGTGCTTGTGGAGGTGATACTTTGAGTGCCTCTGTTGTGTGCAAGTGCCTGTCTTTCTTGTTCCTGGGAATGAGTATAGTTGTGACTTTGTGACCCGTTCGGGTGTCTTGAGTTGTATGATACTGTGGCCATGTGCGCAGTCGTCATATGCGTGTGACAGCGTCGTGACACTATGTATCCCTGTTGGGTTCCTTGGAGAGGGGGAGATCGTGACTGTGATAATGTGTGCTGCTGTGCATACAGGCGTTGAGTGTCTTCACTACTGTGGCTGTCTTGGAGCCCCCTGAGTAGGTGTGTGATTTTGACTGTGTAGGGCATTTTGCGGTGTTGGTGTGGAGAGCCCGTGACTGTTGGGGAGTGGATTGTGTGACTGTGTGTGTCTTCTTAGTGTGCGGTTGTGACTGTCTATAACGGTACGGAGCTGTCTGTGGCTGTGTAGTTGTATTCTTGTGTGTCTCAGGAAAGCTTGTGCACTTAGATTTGTGTAACAGATGCTTCGTACAGCACCTTGTGTGGCAGTGTGAGGTGCCTGTGATTCCCGTACTCTGACCCCTGC
Organism: Cuniculus paca; assembly: GCA_004365215.1. Lineage (NCBI taxonomy): Eukaryota > Metazoa > Chordata > Mammalia > Rodentia > Cuniculidae > Cuniculus > Cuniculus paca. The sequence continues at coordinate 24,490 of RJWT010008981.1, read as the reverse complement.
AGAAACTGTGAAGTTTTGCAGTTCAATGTGAAGTTATACATTCTGGTCCTAAATAGTAATGACCTCAGTTTTTTAGGGTGACCTTGGGATTAGGCAAGTTTTTGTTGCTTAGTTAAATGTACATAACAAAATTTACCGGTTTTTTTTTTGTTGTTGTTGTTTTTTGTTTTTTTGCTGCACCGGGGATTGAATTCAGGACCCCGCGCTTGCCAGGCAGGCGCTTAGGCCACTGAGCCAAATCCCCGACCCTTGTCTTTTTGAGACAGGGTCTCAATATGCCGATCAGGCTGGCCTTGAGCTCACTTTGTAGCCCAGACTGGTATTGAACTCACAATGATCTGCCTGTCTCAGCCTCCCGAGTGCTGGGATTATAGGCGTAAACCACCACGCCCAGCTAAAATTTACCGTTTTTTGGTTTTTGAAACAAGGTCTCACTATGTTTAGGCTGGTATTGAACTCACTATGTGGCCCAAGTGGGACACAACAAAGTCACAAAATCCTCCTGCCTCGGCCTTCCAAGTGCTGGGATTACAGGTGTGTGCCACCACGCCCCAGCTGTGTTAACCATTTTTAAGTGTACAGTGGCATTAAGTACATTCCAGGTGTTGTGCTACCATTACCACTATTCATTCCCAAAACTTTTTAAAATCTTTTAAATTCTTGGGCTAGGATATAGCTCAGCGGTACAGTACCTGCCTGGCAAGCCTGAGGTCGTGAGTTCAAGGTAGTGAGTTTGATTCCCAGTACCCAAAAAAAAAAAAATTTTTTTTTTAATTGTTAAACCACTGGCAGGGTGTGGTGGCACACCCCTCTAATCCCAGCACTTGCGAGGCTGAAGCAGCAACAGCTCTGCAAGTTCAAAGCCAGTCTGGGCTACATGAGCTCAAGGCCATTCTGAACTGCATAGCAAAATCCTGTCTCAAAAAGACAAAAAAAAAAAAGAAACCACTGAAGTGTTTTTCACATCAACTACTCCCTTTTATCTTCCCACCAAGAATGTACAAAGGTTTGTGTTTTTTTTTTGTACAAAGGTTTTAATTTTTCCACATCTATGCCAATGCTTGTTATTTTGATTTTTTAGTAATAGCCACCTAATGAATGTCAAATGGCATTCTGTAATGATTAGTGATAGTGAACATTTTTTTCATGTGCTTATGGGCCATTCGTATATCTTCTTTGGAGAAATGTCTATTCAAATTCTTTGCCCATTTAAGAATTGTAGCAAAGGGTATATTACACACAAAATTTACCATTTCAGTGGCATTAAATGCATTCGCATTATTGTACAACTGTCTCCAACTTCCATCTCCAGAACTTTTTTCATCTTTTGAAACTGAAACTGCTTTAAACAATAATTTCCCACTGCTCTCTCCCTACATCTGCAGGCAACCACCGTTCTGTCTCTGTGAATTTGACTACTGTAGGTCCCTCACATAGGTAGAATCATATTTGTCCTTTTGTGACTAGCGGATCTGCGTCATCTGTATTATGGCATTATATCCATACCCTTTTTTTTCCTCTAAGTACTGGGGATTGAAGCCACAATCTTTGCACTCAGCTACGTTCCCAGCCCTTTTAAAATTTTTTATTTTGAGGGCCAGGTGTGGTGGTGCACACCTGTAATACCAAGACTTGGAAGTCTGAGACAGGAGGATTGCTACAAGTTCTAAACCAGCCAGGGCTTCACAATGAAGCTGGCTGTGAACTTGTGGTAATCCTCCTGCCTCAGCCTCTCGAATGCTAGGATTATAAGCATGTGCCACCACACCCAGTGAGGCCAAGTTATTATATACAAAGAAACTAGTTAATAATCATAATAATTGTTTAGTGATAAGTACTTGTTTTTCAAAACTTTTCATTCCAAGTTGACCATGCTGAGCACAAACTTGTGATCCTCCTGTCTGAGCCTCCAAGAGTGCTGGGATTACAGGTGTGCACCACTATATGTAGGTGTTTTATTGTTTAATTGCTTTATAAATCATTTGGGAGCTTTGTATTGAAATATGATGCGTTGTATTTTTTACATTTTAAATACTGGAAAAGGCTCTTGGTTAGGGTTTTTATTCAGAATGATTACCTTCTTAGAAATAGATTACTACTAATGTTAAGATGGAGCTGCCTGTGTCTCTCCCAGCTCCCATGATTTAAACAACTTTTTTCATCCCCTCAGCTCAGGCCATTTGTAGTGGGAACCTATGGGTTCTAAGAATGTGAATTGAGCCGGGCGTGGTGGCGCATGCCTGTAATCCCAGCACTCGGGAGGCTAAGGCAGGAGGATTGTTGCAAGTTTGAGGCCAGCCTGGGCTACAAAGTGAGCTCAAGGCCAGTCTGAATGGCATAGCGAGACCCTGTCTCAAAAAGACAAGGGCCAGGGATTTAGCTGAATGGCCCAAGTGCCTGCCCAGCAAGCGCGAGGTCATGAGTTTGATCCCTGGTGCCGCAAAAAAAAAAAAAAAAAAAAAAGAAGGTGAATTGAGAAACAGAAAATTTAAGTATAGAGGACCCTTTTCTGTCCTCATTGCGGTTCAGGAAGGTTTATAATTATACTCCCATGGAGAAGTTATTGGAATTCCAACCAGTTAATTCCAATCTACCACTTCCAGTGCAACCCATGGCGAGAAGAAAAACACTGAGACATATATACAGTTGTGGGGAGCCAAGGGGTCCAAGGTCCAGCCAAGATGGTGGCTCACTAGAACAAAGGCCTCGACCCAGTGCCCTTCCCAGGTTTTATTGATCCTCCATGAGAGGAGTGGCTTGGGAATGAGTGGCGGGAAATACGTACGTGACTGACTGTCGTGACTACCATGAGCTGGGCTAGGTAGGAGGTCTGAGACCACCTCTGCGATATGCAGAGGGCAAGAACTGCAGAGGGAAAGCAATCTACATAACAACTGAGATAATATCTAATAATTTGGGGTCGGTGCTTCAGTTCTGATGTACAATCTTTTAGCCCTGGGAAGTCACAGCCTCTTTCTTGAGGCTCTCCATCCTGCCCAGCTCAACTACATATTTGGGGAGTCACTGGGTGGGGTAACACTGACCTGTTGCTTTGCCTTAGTGATTATACATGAGTTCCTCAGCCAGCACAATTTGCATTGCTTAAAGCCAGTTGAAGGGATAAAGAAATAACCTAGCCAGCTCTGAACATATCAATACATGGAGATAGGGCCAAGTTCATCCAAAATGAAGATAGGTGCTCTTCTTTTCAAGGACAGTCATTTCTGTGGTTCCCCACATTTAAGGATGTAGCTTTGAGCTTTACTAGGTGATATATAGATGACTAAACTTTGCTTAAAGGATTTGCACAAAGTTCTGATGATGGAAAGCTAAAAGAACATAGTTTTGTTGGGTCAACATCACCTTGTCATAATCTGCCTTTCATTTGACATTGTGGGTTTGAGAAGAATTCCTTCGAGACATGTAGAGTTGGAAATAGATAGCTTTGGCCTGCTATTTCTGAATCTTCCTTGACTTTGTTGTTTTGACCAAGGGCCTCAGCCTAAACTTCTGTTTTCTTTTTTCTTTTTGGTACTAGGAATTGAACTCACAACCTTGCACTTGCCAGGTAGGTGCTGTGCTGCTGAGCTATATCCCTGGTTGAACTTTTTTTTTATGTTGTGTACAAAATGCAGTGATAATGAGGCCCACTGGTCCTTGCCTTTTTAGTTACTTCATTCATGTGCCTTTATTTCCCAACCTCTAAAGTCAGCCTAGCATTGTCTGCCTCTTGATTCTATAGCTAATTACATTAAGATTAATTAAAACTAAATAAAAAGTTCAGTTCCTTAATCAAACTGACCACAATGTAAACTCTTAGTAATTCACTTGGGGTTAGTGACTACTGTATTTATAGCTCAGCGGTAAAGATTTCCACTATTGGCAGAGAGTTCTTTTGGACAGCACTGGTCTAAGCCTTTTACCCAACTACACGAGGCATTCTGAATTATTTTCTGCCCTCCAAATACAACATATACTTTTTTTTTTTTGGTCTTTTTGTTCAGGGTTTTGCTATGCAGTTCAGGCTGCCCTTGAACTTACTTTGTGTCCCAGGCTGGCCTTGAACTCATGGCAGTCCTCCTGCCTCAGCCTCCTGAGTGTTAGGATTACAGGATGAATAGATGGATAGATACATAGATACAGGTACATATATCTGTAGGGATGACAGTATTGTTCAATGGTAAAGCAATTGCATAGTGTGAGTTCAGTCCCCATACCACAAATAAGTTGGAGGGCTGCCTGTCTCAGCCGTAACCCTTCCTTCTAATGTATTTGGGTTCCATGTCAATGCTGGGGCACATCTGCTTGGGAATCATCTTGCTGCTTTTGGGTTCCCTAGTGTTAAGGTTTGTATATAGATGGCCCCCCCAAGCCTCATGTAGTTACGGAAGTAGCTGAATCTAGCTTTTGTGGTTGACTCCTTGTCTAGTGCTGAGATTGGCAGTATGAGTTCTGCACCCACCCAGGGGTGGAGCTGACATGCAATGTAAGGTCAGACTGGGGGAATGTTTTCCTCTCTTTGGCGCGCGCGGTTCGCTCTTGCCGCTCGCAGCCACCATGAACAGCTGCTCCCTTTTGCTCTGGCTGCTGCCTTGAAGTGTTGCCCCAGTGCCATGCCACCCTGCCTTGGAGTCAGCTGATTATGGACTGAAATCCCCAGAAACTGTAAGCTAAATAAACCTCTCCTTCCTTCACTTTGGGTGTCAGGTATTTTGTCCCAGCAACAGAAAAAGTAACTAAGACACCTAGTGTTTAGTAAGAGACTGGGTTTTGTTAAGTCTAGTTCTTTTTTTTTTTTTTTTTTTTTTGAGACAGTGTCTCACTGTGCAGCTCAGACTGGCCTTGAGCTCACTTTGTAGCCCAGGCTGGTCTCGAACTCACAATGATCCTCCTGCCTCAGCATCCCGAGTGCTGGGATTACAGGCGTGAGCCACCACGCCCTGCAAGTCTAGTTCTTAATATTCTTGTTTATGTGGTAGGACAATAGGAGGGCAAGCAAAGCAGGAACAGTACAAGTACAGTTTTACATTTGTCTGGATGTGCCAGTATGCATGTAAGATGCCTGTATTACTGTGGTTTTCTTGCTTCTCTCTGGTGAGTCCACATAGGGCCGGAGGCTTTAATAGAGTACTTGGGAGCATCAAAGGAAGTTCAGTTTATCAGACATTTATCCTTGTCTGTTTTGCTTTTTCAGATCCCTGCACTTTTCCAAGTGAACAAGCCAGAAAAAGTGTCAATTAATTCCAAAAGCCATGGCCCATGTAAGTTGAAATTTCTCCTATCCTCGGAAAAATCTCTTCATCAATATACTATTGGAGTTGGCTTTTAAATTTGATCTAAAGTTATCATATGCTGTTTTTTTTGTGATTACATTTCTTTCACATAATACGATACGTTTTCAAATCATTAATTGTGTAGAACTATATCAGCAGTACTCATGTTGTGACCTTGAGACTTTCCGGAGATCTGCAGGTTCAGATTGCTTTTTTCATTTATATTCTCTAATGGGTATACAGTACAGTTTTGCAGATGCTACATGACCTATGTTGTACCAACAGATTAAATGCAGAAGCAAATATTAAAATCCAACTATGTCCTTTTTTTTTTTTTTTTTTTAAGACGGGGTCTTGTTAAGTCACTAAGTTGCCCATGGGTGCCCAGGTTCTACTCTCCTGCCTCAGCCTCCCAGAGTACTGAGATTACAGGCCTGTATTACCAGGCCCAGCCAGATGTCTTTTATTGAGCCACTAAATTTTTGAATTTTGTCAATAGAGTTATTTTTCATAAAACGTGTGTTATTTATGTTAACATGGAACAGGTTCTTTGTTTAAGTAATTAATTAATTAAAAAAATTTTTTTTGTCTTTTTGAGACAGGGTCTCACTATGCAGTTCAGGTTGACCTTGAGCTCACTTTGTAGCCCAGGCTGGTCTCGAACTCACAACGAACCTCCTGCCTCAGCCTCCTGAGTGCTGAATAAATTATTATTATGATTTTTTTTTTTTTGTAGTACCAGGGGTTGAATTCACCACCTCACACTTGCCAGGCAGGCGTTTACACCACTGAGCTAAATCCCCGGCCCTAAATTATTATTTTTACCTCTTGCTTTTTTTTTTCTTCTTGTGGTTCTGAGTATTGAACCCAGAGTTTTAGCTCCAAGCTATCTCCAGCCCTTTTATTTTTATTTTTATTTTTATTTATTTATTTATTTATTTTGGTACCAGGGATCAAGCTCATGACCTCATGCTTGCCAGGCAGGTGCTTACGCAGACCACTGAGCTAAATCCTCGGGCCCTAGCTTTTATTTTTATTATTTATTTATGTTTTGTTTGTCTGTTTTTTAGTTCAGGCTGGCCTTGAACTCATTATGTAGCCCAGGCTGGCCTTCAGCTCACAGTGATCCTTCTACCTTAGCCTCCTGAGTTGTGGTACTATAGACATGTGCCACCACACCTGGCTCCAGCTTTATTTTTTATTTTGAGACAAGGTCTTGCTAATTTCCCCAGCTGTGGTTGAATGTACCATCCTTCTGCCTCGGCCTGGAATTACACACATACACCACCACTTCCAACAGCTTTCTCACTTTTAATTTCATTTTTAATTAATTATTTTGTGGTAATTTCAAACCTAGGACCTCAAAAATGTTTGGGAAGTGCTTTACCACTGAGCCATACCTCTAGCCTTCTCACTTTTCATTCCTAACATGGCAAATATTGATAGATACAACCAGCATTAACAAAAGTTCTTTAGGGGCTGGGGCTATAGGTCAGCGGAAGAGCAACTTATAGGCATCTGTGAGGCTTTGAGTTCAATCCTCAATACCACAAAAAAGAAAAAAAAATTACTTGGGGACCTCTATTCTTTTTTTGCAGCTTTATTATTGTATATGTAAGTCACATGCTGAAATTTACTCATGTAAGTGGCACATGCCTGCAATCCCAGCTGCTTCTGAGGCTGAGACAGGAAGGTTGAAAGTTCAGGACCAGCCTGTGCAACTTAGTGAGACCCTATTTGAAAATTAAAAAAAAAATAAAAGTATAAAAAAGGCTGAAGGGCCAGGCGTGGTGGCTCAGGCCTGTAATCCCAGCACTCGGGAGGCTGAGATGGGAGGATCATTGTGAGTTCAAGACCAGCCTGGGCTACAAAGTGAGCTCAAGGCCAGCATGAACAGCATAACGAGACCCTGTCTCAAAAACAGGGCTGGGGATCTAGCTCAGTGGCCTAAGCGCCTGCCTGCAAGCACAAGGTTGTGAGTTCAATTCCCGGTGCTGCAAAAAAAGAAAAAAAAAGGGCTGAAGGGGGCTGGGAATTTAGCTCAGTGGTATGGTGCCTGCCTGGCACGCGTGAGGTCCTGAGTTCGATTCCCAGTTACATGCCCTCCACCCCTGCAAAAAGTCTGAGGATGTAGAAATTCCCTGGTGTTTGATCCCTAGTACCACACCGGGTTTTAGTATATTCAGAGTTATATAACCATCAGCACTGTTTTAGAACATTTTCATCACCACTGAAAGGAATCCCAGTTGAATTAGCAGTCACTCCTAACCCCTGGTCTCATCCACTGGCAATACTAATTTACTTCCTGTCTCATATATTTGTATATTTTGACTTTTCATATGAATGGAGTTATAAAACAAGTAGTCTTTTGTGTCTGGTTTCATTCACTTAGCATAATGTTTTCAAGCTTCATTCATATTGTAGCATGTATTAATACTTCGTTTTTCTTATTTTTTTGTTGTTGTTGTTGTTGTCTTTTTGAGACAGGGTCCCACTAACGTAGTTCAGGCAGGTCTTGAACTCATCATTTTGTAGCCCAGGCTGGCCTCGAAATCTTAGCAGTCCTCCTGCCTCAGCCTCCCAAATGCTGGGATTAAGGGCGTGCACCACCTTGCCTGGCTAGTACTTCATTTTTATACTGAATAATATTCTGTAAGTCCATATGTACCATGCTTTGTTCATTCAATTCAGTCTTGGGCATTTTGGTTGTTTCTACTTTTTGGCTATTGTGAATACATGTACATTTTTGGTTGGGAACATGTATTTTCATTTCTCTTAGGAGTATAGAGAATTGTTAAGTTATGTGGTAACTCTGTTTAACATTTGGAGGACACGCCAATTTTCTAAAGTGGCTCTACCATGTGTGTTCCTATCAGCACCATGTGTGTTTCTAATTTCTTTATATTTGCACTAACACTTATTATTTTTTAGGTAATAGCCATCCTAATAGATATCCTAATAGATATGAAGTAGCATCTCATTGTGGTTTTGATTTATATTTCCCTAATGATTAGTTATGTTGATTATCTTTTCATGGCTTATTAGCCATTTGTATGTCTTCTTTGGGTAAATCTTCAGTTTCTATTTTGTTCAAATTCAGTTTCTATTTTGTCTTCTTATTGTTGAATCATAAGTGTTCTTTATATATTGTAGATGTAAGTTCCTTATCAGGTACAGTTGAGTATCCCTTATCTGAAATGATTGGGACAGGAATGTTTCAGATTTTGGAGTTTTTCAGATTTTTCATAGACTTTACCAGCAAGACATCATAATTTTGAAAATCTGAAATCCAAACTGCTCCAAATCTGAAACTTTTCAACTGTTAGGAACTGTAATTTGTCTTGCTCTTAGTATATATAGTGGTATCTCCTGTTTTAGCAGGCCTTGTGGGTGGGGCTGTAACTGGGAACTTTAATTATAGAAAGTACTTCAGTCTTATGAGGCAGTTTATAAGAGATGAATAACAATGAAATGGTCTGTTTCACTGGGAGTTGAGCAATGTGTGTGTGTGTGGTGGGCCTCATTCCTGTGATTCAGGTAAACCCTACATCAGCTTTCTTATTTCAGGAACAAGGTTAAGCAGACACTGAAGGAATATAAGTTTTGTTTTGTTTTTTGTTTTTTAGGAATATAAGTATTAAGTACAATAAACTGTAAAGATTTTGTATATCTTTTATTTTAAGGTATTGAGGATTAGACTCAGGACTTTTATATTGAACTATATATCCCACGTCCTTTTCAATTATTTGAGACAGGGTCTCACTAAGTTGTTAAATTGTCTGGGCTGGGCTCAAAATTGCAATCCCTCCCAGAGTGCTAGGATTTCCAGGTATGCACCACCAAACCTGGCTGTTACACATCTTGTTTAAGCTGAATGCACCAAAATAATCAAATAATTGTATCTTACAGGATATCACATGTACTATTATTTAGCCCATAAAAATGTTTATTATGAAATTTTGTCATGACAAGCTGGGTACAGTGGCACACACCTTTAGTACCACCAACTTGGGAACCTGAGGCAAGAGGATTGCTTGAGCCCAGGAGTTCAAGGCCAACCTGGGCAATGCAGCAAGCCTCCAAATCTCTAAAATGAAGAATTTACCATAACAGCTAGGCACAGTGGCACACGCCTGTAATCCCTGTATTTTGGGAAATCAAGGCAGGAAAATCAAAAGTTTGAGCTCAGCGTAGGCAATTTTTTTTTTTTTTTGGCGGCTCCGGGGATTGAACTTACTACCTCACCCTTGCCAGGCAGGCGTTTAGGCCACTGAGCTAAATCCCCAGCCCTTAGTGTAGGCAATTTAACAAGACTATCTCAAAAATAATTTTTTTTTGTGGGTACCAGGAATCGAACTCAGGACCTTATGCTTACTAGGCAGGCACTGCACCACTAAGCTATCTATCTCAAAATTTAAAATAAAAAAAATTTTTTTAATGACTGGGACGAGGTGTGGTGTCATACTCCTGTAATCTCAGCACTTAGGAGGCTGAGGCAGGAGGATCACCATGAGTTCAAGGCCAACTGAGCTACATAAGCAAGTTCAAGGCCAGTCTGCACTAAAACCCTGCCTCAAAAAAACATAAAACAAACAAAAATGACTGGGGATGTAGCTTAGTATGAATGCCCTGGGAATTCCTAGTACCACCAAAAAAATAAACAAATATAGAAAATTCACCAAAACAAAAATTATGCTCATGATATCTAAAAAACTCATTCACAGTGGGTCACAGTTGTCATTGTCACTATTGCTTTCATTGTATGGGGTTCCCCTCTGTACATGTCTGAGAAAATTCAGGACACTTAGCATTGCTAAGGCCTGGTACTAAATGACAATAGCATACTGTTCCTCCCGACCACCACTTCCCATGTTATGACCACTGGTACATGCTTGCATGATCACAGATCCATCCAAAAAGGGACAGTGTAGCTTGGTTTGAGATCCATAGGCTAATTCTGACCCTGTGACTCTTCAAGATAGTTTTAAGGTTTCTACAAATCCTGTAATTTAATACAGGTTTGTAAGGTATTTTGGATTCTTTCTTAGTATTTAAGGGAGAAGTGTTAACAGGGACTCATTTTTAAAGACATTATTTGCCTGGTGCTTGTTTGCTGTACATTTTGTATATGTTCTTTCATTTATTTTTGAGACCCCACTTAGCTAGCTTTTGCTCATTGTCAGCTGTATGAAGGACGCTTTTTTTTGTTTTTTGTTATTTGTTTTTGGTCTTTTTGAGACAGGGTCTTGCTATGCAGTTCAGGCTGGCCTTGAGCTTAGTTTGTAGCCCAGGCTAGTCTCGAATTTGCAGTGATCCTCCTGCCTCAGCCTCCCAAGTGCTAGAATTATAGGAGTGCTCCGCCACGCCCATCTTGAAGGACACTTTTAAAAAATTTTTTAGCTTGTACAAGGAAGGAAATTATAAAGATCAGAGCATAAGTTAATGAACTGTAAACTAAGAAAGCAATACAAAGAATCAATGAATCAAAGAGCTGGTTTTTTTAAAGATTAAATAAAATTGACAAACCCTTAGTAACCTTATCAAAAAAAGGAAAGAAAAGACTCACATCGCCTGTAATGCCAGCACTCAGGAGGCTGAGGCAGGAGGATAGTTGCAAGTACGAGACCAGCCAGGGCTGCAAAGTGAGCTCAAGGCCAGCCTAAACTGCATCGTGAGACCCTGTCTCAAAAAGGGGGAAAAAAAGAAAAAATAAATAAATAAAACTCCATTCAGTTAGGAATGAAAAGAGTGCAATCACAATGAATCCTACAGAAATTCAGAAAATCATCAATACCTACTTCTAGAACTTGTATTCTAATAAGATGGAAAATGTAGAAAAAATGGACAGATTCCTAGATATGTATGAATTACCAAAGCTGAATCAAAAAGATATAAAAATCCCAAATAAATCATTATCAGTGAAATTGAAGATGTAATTAAAAACCTGCCAACAAAGAAAAGCACAGCCCCTAATGGATTCACTGCTGAATTCCACAAGACATTTAGATAAAATCTAATATCACTATTTCTCAAACTCTTTGATGAAACCAAAAGGGAAGCAATACTCCCAAATTCATTCCTGGAAGCAAGCATTTCCCTGGTACTGAAATCAGAGAATGACCCAACCAAGAACAAGAATTACAAGCCAATCTCCCTAATGAACATAAATGCAAAAATCCTCAATAAGATATTGGCAAACAGAATGCAACAAATCATCACAAAGATATACACCATTACCAAGTAGGATTCTTCCCACTTGGTCACACATATGTAAATCAATAAACATACACCATATTAACAGAGCCAAGGACAAAAACCATATGATAATCTCAATAGATGTGGAGAAAGCTTTTGAGAAAGTCCAACACCCAGTCATGATAAAAACCCTAAAAAAAATTGGAATAGATGGTCTTTATCTCAATCTGATAAAAGCCATCCGTGACAAATGAACAGCCAGCATCATACTAAATGAACAAAAACTGAAAGCTTCCACTCTCAAATCAGGAACAAGACAAGAATGTCCACTGTCACCACTCTTATTCAATAGTTCTGAAAACTTTAGCTAGAGCAATTAGACAAGAGAAAGAAATAAAAGGAATAAAGATAAGAAAGGAAGAAGTTAAATTATCATTATTTGTGAATGACATGATACTCTACATAGAAGACCCCAAAAACTCCACCAAAAGACTTCTGGATTTAATAAACAATTTCGGTAGTGTAGCTGTATACAGAGTCAGTACTCAAAAATCAATAGTCTTTCTGTACATGAAAAAAAACTCAGAGGGAGAAATTAGGGAAACAACACCTTTTCCAGTGGCATCCAAATAAATGAAATACCTAAAATCAATCTAACAAAGAAGTAAAAGACCTCTACATTGCAAACTGTAGTACTCTAAACAATGAGATTGAAGAGGATATCAGAAAATGAAAAGATATCCCTTGCTCTTGGGTGGGAAGAACCAATATAATGAAAATGACCATACTTCCAAATCCCAATCAAAGTTCCAACAGCATGTCTCACAGAATTAGAAAAAGCAATCCTAAAATTCATTTGGAACCAGATGAGACCCAGAATAGCAAAGGCAATCCTGGGCAACAAAGGCAAGGCAGGGGGCATGATAATCCCAGACTTCAAGTTACACTAAAGCTACTGTGATAAAAACCAGCATGATATTGGCAAAAGAAACAGACCCAAGGATCAGTGGAACAGATTAAAAGATGTAGAAACAACTCCAGATGTACTTAGCCCCCTTATTTTTGACAAAGGTGCCAAACACATTTGGCATAAAGGGGAATAAAGCCTCTTCAATAAATGATGCTGGAAAAACTGACTTTCCACATGCCAAAGATTAAAATTAGACTCATGCACTAAACTAAAATTAAAATGGATCAAAGATCTAAATGTTAAAACAGAAACATTAAATCTGCTGGAAGATAGAATAGGTACGACTCTTGAAGACATTGGCGTAGGCAAAGACTTTATAAACAAAACCCTGATTGCACAGGAACTAACCCAAAGAATCAACAACTGGGATCTCATTAAAAAGTTTTTACAGCTGGGTTAGCTCAGCGGCATATGCACCTGCCTGGCAAGTGCAAGGTCCTGAGTTCATTTCCCAGTACAAAAAAAAAAAAAAAAGCTTTTGCATAGCAAGAGAAACCGTCAAGAGAGTGAGGAGACAACCCAGTGTGGGAAAAAATTTTTGCCAGCTGTTCCTCAGACAGTTGCTTCTCTTTTGTCTAACATCAAGTGTTCCTCAGACAAAGGATTACCATCTAGAATATAAAAAGAATTCAAACTAATCAGACCCCCTATTTAGAGACCCAATCTGAAAATGGACAATTGAGATAAATGGACACTTCTCAGACGAAGAAGTACAAACAATAAATAAATATATGAAAAAATGTTCAATATCACTGGTCCTTTGAGAGATACAAATTAATGCTGAGATTCCATCTCACCCTAGAAAGAATAGCTGTTATCAGCCGATAACAAGTAATGGTGGTGCTGTGGGGGAAAAGGAACCTTTCTCCACTGTTGGTGGGAGTGTAGACCGGTGCAACCACTGTGGAAATCTGTGTGGAGATTCCTCAAAAAAAACAAGGACTAGAGTTTCTGTTTGCAGCTCTTCCCCTTCTTGGTATCTTTCCCCAAAAATTAAAAGCATCATACCACAGTGATATATGCACCCCTATGTTTATAACAGCACAATTTGTAATAGCCAAATCTTGGAAACAGCCCCAATGCCCATCAGCTGGTGAATGAGTAAAGATGTTGTTCACCTGGGTGTGGTGGCACACACCTGCAATCCCAGCACTTGGTTGGGGTAGGAGGATCACCATGAGTTGAAGGCCAGCCTGGGCGACATAGTTCAGGACCACCCTGAACTGCATAGCGAGACTGTGTCTCAATAAATAAATAAATAATCTGGTTCTTTTTTATTTTATTTATTTATTTTGTCTTTTTGAGACAGGGTTTCACTATGCAGTTCAGGCTGGCTTTGGGCTCACTTTGTAGCCCAGGCTGGTCTCAAAGTTGCAACGATCCTCCTGGCTCAGCCTCCCGAGTGCTGGGATTACAGGCATTCACCACCACGCCCGGCTTGGTTCCTTTATACAATGGAGTACTACTCTGCCATAAATAAGGATAAGCTCAAGACATTTCTAGATAAATGGATGCACCTCGAGACCATTCTCTTAAGTGAAATAAATTGGACACGTGTAAATACCACATTGTTTCTCTGGTGTGAGAAACCAAAAGTGTAAATAAGGATCAAAATGTATAATAGGTATTGTGAAATAGGAAGAAAATGTTCAAATGGGGAGGGGAATAAAGGAGGGAGGAGAAAGAAGAGAAAAGTAAAAAAAAAAAAGAGAGAGAGAGAAAGAGAGAAAAGAAGGAAAAAATGGAGCTAGATGTGGTGGCGCACACCTGTAATCCCAGCACTCAGGAGGCTGAGGCTGGAGGGTTGTTGTGAGTTTGAGACCAGCCTGGACTACAAAGTGAGCTCAAGGCCAGCCTTAACAGCATAGTGAGACCCTGTCTCAAAAAGACAAGGGCTGGGGATTTAGCTCAGCGGCCTAAGTGCCTGCCAGGCAAGTGCGAGGTCATGAGTTCAATCCCTGGTGCTGCAAAAAAATAAAAAAAGAAAGAAAAGTTAAAAAAGCCAAGGGTGACAGTGCATGCCTATAATCTCAGCTACTCAGGAGGCTGAGGCAGGAGGATCACAAGTTAGAGGTCTGCCTGGGCAATTTTGAATGGGTCTGTGTCAAAAAATGGGTTGCAGGGGCTGGAAATGTAGCTCAGTAGAGAATTTGCCCATTTGCCTAGCATTTGTGGAGTCACAAAAACAGGGAAAAAAAGTTAAAAAAAATAAACCTTTATTTTATTATTAATGTATGGGCTTGTTGTTTCAGGGATTGGTGACATTCACGGATGTGGCCATAGAGTTCTCTCAGGAAGAATGGAAGTGCCTGGAACCTTCCCAGAGGGACTTATACAGAGATGTGACTTTGGAGAACTTCAGTCACTTGGTCACACTAGGTAAGGCTAGTGATCACTTGGGGACAAATGGAAAGTGAGGCACCAGGATGACAATGCTGGGAGTTGGCTGTTTCTACCTCAGGCCTGAAGGAATGACAGGAGGAAGCAGTGCCACCAGAGATGCTGCAGCCAGCTTCAGCTGTGCCTCCCTCCGGACTCCGGGCTCCTAGGAGAGAGGACAGAGAAAGAAGCCCTGCACTCCCCTCCTCCTCCTGCTCACATGCTCATGCTTTCCTTCTGTCAGGGGCAGGGGTGAACCAGTCCCTGCGGGCAGACTGTCTGGAACCAAAAGCCCAGCACAGCAGGGCCATCTGAGGAATGGACTGGAAGGGAAGGAGAGGGTTAATGGAGGGCAATCGCCATAGTTAGCTACTCCAGGTAATTTAGGACCAGCCTTCCGGAATTTCTGGTTTCTTCATTAAGAATTTCTAAGACAACTTAGAAGTTTATAAACGGATTTGTGTCCTCTGTTCCAAGAGAATTGTTTGTCCTTTATAGAGTCAGGAATGAGTATCTTGATTGGTCCCCTCCATCTGCCTCTCTATCTTTTGGCCAGATTTACTCCTTCCTCCTTATCATTGCCCTAGTTCCTTGGTGACCAAGGGACTGAGTTTGAATTTCGGAAGAGTATGATCATGTTCCATTTCTTTTCCTTTAAATAGGACTTTCTATTTCAAAGCCTGATGTCGTCTCCCTATTAGAGCAAGGAAAAGAGCCATGGATGGTTACGGATGGCTTAATAGGACCATGTTATCAAGGTGAGCAAGGGCTGATCCCGTCGGGGAGGACTCCAGGGTAACGGGGTAACTCCTTGTGAGTGAGTCAGCTGATGGCTGCTGCTTGAGGTTTTGTCAGACAGCTCCCCTCACAGCCTGGCTGTGAGGAGCATAGCTGTAAAGAGCATAGCATCAGCTCCCAAGGGAACCTTTCCCTCTCTGTTTAGTTCCTTTGTGTTCTTTCTGTCTCACAATTCCTTCCAATTTCAAAAAGGTATGTGCCCTTTTCTTCCCCAGTGGCTGCCTTTTTACAGATACTCTGAATCCTTTTTTCTTGCAAGTATCTTCATGCCTTAGAAAAAATGGTCCTAAAACTGCTGGGCACAGAGGCACATGCCTGTGATCTCAGCAATCGAGAGGCTGAGGCGGAAGAATCACATGTTTGAGCCTAGCTTGGCAATTTAGGGACTTCATGAAATTCTGTCTCAAAATAAAAAAGGTGGCTGGGATATAGTTCGGTGTGAAAGCCCTGGGTTCCATCTGCAGTACAACAAGCAAGAAAGAAGGAAAGAAAGACACTGAAAGAGGAAAAAGGAAGGAAGGGAAGAAGAATGGAAAAGAAAGAGAAAGGGAAAGAAAGGGAAGGAAGAGAGAGACAGGAAAAAGGAAAGGAAGAAGGAAAAGAGGAAGGGAAAAGGGTAAGGAAGGAAAGAGGAAAAGAAAGAGAAAGAAGGAAAGAAAGAGAAAAGAAAAAAGAAAAGAAAGAAAAGAGAAGAGAAGAAACGTTGGAAAATGAAGGAAAGAAAGAAAAAACCTGCTTTTTATTTTATTCTAATTCAGGAGTTCATTTATTCATGTAGTCTCTTTAACTTTTGAGAGGTATGGTTGTATAGGGTTGAGGGTGCAGACCTTGGAGTTCCACTACCTAAATTCACATCCTGACTCTTGTCACCTAGTAGCTCTGCTAGTGTTATTACCATTTTGTTTAATGTGTGTACACTGTGGCCAGGATTCTGTTAGTTTTCTCTTTGAATCAGTCTGAAGTTCCTAGACTTAGAAAAAGGGATTTCAGTTCATTCTCATTTGTTGTTAAAGTCGATGTCCATTCTTACTTGGCGTCCTTTTGTTTTATATTTTTCTATTACTCATTTCTTTCATTTCCAGGTAGTTCTGTTTTCCTTATGTTTTATTAACACTTTTTCATCAAGTGATTTTGAACTAGTATTCTCTCTCTCTTTGTCTGTCTCTGTCTTTGTCTCTGTCTCTTTCTCTCTCTTTACTGAAGATTGAACCTGGGGCCTTTGCACAGAGCTACATTTGTAGCCTTTTAAATTTTTTTATTTTGAGGTAGGGCATTGCTGAATTGCTAAGTTGCCAAAGCTCAGTTTGAACTTGAAATCCTCTTGCCTCAGCTTTCCAGAGTGCTGGAGTTATGGGCATGTATCAGCTATTGCTGTGATGTTTGCTTAATTTTTTTGTGTCCCTTATTCCTTTTACCATTTATTAATTGAAATTCTTTTTTTTTTTTTGGTTCCAGGGACCGAACTCATGACCTCGCGTTTGCTAGGCAGGCACTTAGCACTGAGCCAAATCCCTGGCCCTTGTCTTTTTGAGACAGGTCTCACTATGCCATTCAGGCTGGCCTTGAGCTCACTTTGTAGCCCAGGCTGGTCTTGAACTTGTGACAATCCTGTCCACTTCCCAAGTGCTGAGATCACAGGAGTGCGCCACCACGCCCGGCTTATTAATTGAAATTCTTTAAGAAGAGCTGTTCCCCCTCCCATTCATTCATTCATTTTATTTATTCATCCATTTGTGGTCTCAGGACTATTTTTATTTTAGTCTGTGGATTGCAGCCAGTACTTTAATTATTTCATTCCCCAAATTCTTCAAATGTTAATCAAGGAACACTCCTATGAGTTGGTGCCTAGGTTCACTCAACATGCTTTATTTTTCCTACTGCAGATTTAAATTAGGTTCTTACACATGCTCAACTTGGCAAGCACTCTACCGCAGCTATATCTCTAGGCCTGCCCTCATTCTTTTTTAAGTACTTCCATATTTTATGATACCACACCATGTTCCAGTCCCCCCACCTTTGTAGTCCTGGGGATGAAACCCAAAGTCTCATCCATCCCAGGCAAGTTCTCTACCACTGGCACATCCCTCCACCCCTACCTTTTTTTGGTTTTTTTGGTACCAGGAGTCAAAACTCAGGATCTTGCGCTTGCCAGGCAGGCACTTATGCTGCTGAGCTAAATGCCCAGCCACCCCCCACCTTTTTTTTTTGAGACAGACAGGGTCTCACTATATAGTTCATCCTGGGCTTGAACTCACTATGTATCCTAGGCTGGCCTCAAACTCATGGCAGTCCTCCTGCCTCAGCCTCCCAAGTGCTGGAATTACAGGCATGTGCCACCATGCCTGCTTACTCCCACCTTTTTTGAGATGGAGTCTCAGTAAGTTGCCCAGACTGGCTGTGCACTTGGGCTCCTCCTGCCTCAGCCTTTCAAGTAGCTGTAAGTGTAAGCATATACCAGTGCACATAGTTCTTGTTCCAGTCTTACCATGTATTTTTCCTGCCTCAGACCTGAAATTAACCATTCCTTAGAAGAGCCTGCTTTCTTTTATTGAAGAATGGTATGAAATAGTATCTTTAAATTTCATTTTCTACTGGGTGTGGTGGCACATGCCTTTAACCACAGCACTTGGGAGGCTGAGGCAAGAGGATTGCCACAAATTTGAGGCCAGCCTGAACCACATATGACCCTATCTCAAAAAAAAAAACTTGGAGAATTTAGTTCAATAGCAAAAAAACAAATATTATTTTAAAATGAGTAAAAGACCTATGTAAAGATTAACATTTCTCAAAAGAAGATATCCAAGTGGTCTAAAGTATGTGAAAAGATGTTTAGCATCACTAGTCATCGGGAAAATGCAAATTAAAACCACAATGATATATCACCTGTTACATACTAGAATAGCTGTTATTAAAAAGACAAAGAGGCCAGGCCTGGTGGCTCACGCCTGTAATCTGAGTACTCCAGAGGCTGAGACAGGAGGATCATTGCGAGTTCTAGACCAGCCTGGGCTACAAAGCGAGCTCAAGGCCAGCCTGAATGGCATAGTGAGACCATGTCTCCAAAAGACAAGGGCTGGGGATTTAGCTCAGTTTCCTAAGCACCTGCTTGGCAAGCACAAGGCTGTGAGTCTGATCCCCGGTGCCAGAAAAAAAAATAAAAAAGATAAGATGGGTTTGGTGGTACAAGCCTGTAATCCCAGTACTTGGGAGACTGAGGCTGTACCATAGCTGTGAGTTCGAGGCCGGGCTGCCTAGGGGTTACTAGAGTCCAAAATGGAGGCACTCCTGTTTGATAGAAAAGACATAGCTATTGTTTTCTTGCACATAGATGAATCCAGAAGACAGTATGTTGAGTGAAATAAGCCAGACACAGAAAAACAAATACTGCATGATCTCAGTTATATGTGAAATCTAAAAAGGTCAAACTCATCAAAAGAGAGAGGAGAATGTAATTACCAGATTTTGGGTGAGGAGAGGAGGTGATCAGGGAGATGTTATACTTAGGTACAGAGCTGTACTTAGATAGGAAGTTAAGGTGAAAGGTGACTGTACTTTTATAATAATGTATTGCATCATGGGATTTTTGTCTTTTTGGTTATTTATGTATTTATTTATTTATTTATTTATTTTTTGAGACATGGTCTTGCTATGCAGTTCAGGCTGACCTTGAGCTCACTTTGTAGCCCAGGCTGGTCTTGAACTTGTGCCGGTCCTCCTGCCTCCACCTCCCAAGTGCTGGGATCACAGGCATGAGCCACCACATCCAGCTATGGGTTTTTCATTTTTGTTTGGGTGCTGGGATTGAACTCAAGCTTCACCCAAGATAACTAAGCACACATACTACCACTGAGCTACACTCCCATCTCCTGCATTATTTGTTCAACTTGAAAATTGGGGAAAAAAAACCTGTTTGGATTTTATTCTGGTATATGGTACCATAAGATATGGATCTAATTTTTCTTTTCTCAAATGACTGTTTAATTACCTTGATATTATTTATTACAAAAGCTGCTGTACATCCCTTTGAGATCGTGCCTTTATAGTATATTCAATTTCAATAGACTTCAGTCTATTTCTATCCTTTTTATTGTGTTCCACTGGTCTGTCTATCTGGAATCCGATCTTTATTCATCCCCAAATCCATTACCAAAAATCTACTCTATGCTAAGAGTCAATTACAGTCACTATTGAGAGAGGCATTATTTCTGCATTTGGGGAAATTCAGAAACAAGAAAACAAATACATCAACAGATAAATATATGAAAATATAATTATTAAATACAATTATGATAAAAGTGTTATGGGGACAGGGCATAGCTGTGTGAAAGAGAATAAATGTGCATGTTTAGGGTTGGCAAGCTGAATGCTTTTTTGAAAGTGAGTTTTCATCTGAGACTTGAGGGATGAGGAAAAAGCATGCAGAGAGCACAAGACCTGTTGAGTGATCTGAGATGAAAAAGGCCTGTGTTTATTCTAGATGCTCAAAGGAGCCTGTGTTTTGGTACAAAGGTAGGAGAGGAGAGAGTGCTCAGTGTGACAATGCACTGTCTGTGATTGAGACAGTGACAAGAAAGACAGCAAGGGGCCACTTCACCAAGAGCACTGTGAGCCATGGCAGTGCATTTTGAATGTTCTTTCAGCACAGTGGGGAGGCAGTGAGAAGTCCAGGCAGAGATTTTCATTTTGTTTGGCCTCAATATCATATGATGGAAAAAAAAATATGTATGATGGGACATGTTACAGAGATTGCCTCAAATTGGACATAATGGCATGCACCATAATCCCAGTTACTTGGAAGGCCAAGATAGGAGAATTGTGCCTGCGCAAAATAGCAAGCCCTCATTTTAAAAAACAAACATACAGAGCTGGGCCTGGTGGCGCACACCTATAATCCCAGCACACGGGAGGCTGAGACAGGAGGATCGTTGCGAGTTTGAGACTATCCTGGGCTACAAAGTGAGCTCAAGGCCAGCCTGAATGGCATAGTGAGACCGTGTCTCAAAAAGACAAGGGCTAAGGGCCGGGGATCTAGCTCAGTGGCCTAAGCGCCTGCCTGGCAACTGTGAGGTCATGAGTTCAATCCCCAGTGCTGCAAAAAATAAATAAATAAATAAATAAATAAATAAATAAAAAAGACAAGGGCTGGGGATTTAGCTCAGTGGCCTAAGTGCCTGCCTGGCAACCATGAGGTTGTGAGTTCAATCCCTGGTGCAAAAAAAAAAAAAAATTTTTTTAAAGTAGAAATGAGGGCTGGGGGTTTAGCTTAGTGGTGTATGTGCCATACTGGCAAGCACGAGGTCGTTAGTTTGATCCCTGGTGCTGCAAAAAAAATAAAATAAAATAAAAAGTAGAAATGCTTTGTCTATATGGAATATCTGGAATAGGCAAAGGTGCAAAGGTAGAATTAGTGACTCTGCCTAATCAGTAGTAGCTCCCCAGGGATGGAGGGAATAGAGAATAGGAGAGACTTTTTATGGACCTTGGGTTTTGTTTTTGTTTTGTTTCTGTTTCCATTCCCCCCTCCACCTCTCTCCATAGTGTTAAGCATTGAACTGAGGGCTTTCCCACTGAATTACTTCCCCACTCTATTTTTTAATTTTGAGACAGGGTCTCACCAAGTCACTCAGTTACCCCAGCTGTGCTCAAACTTTTGCTCCTCCCAAGGTCTGCGACCGCAGATATGTGCCGCTGTGCCTGGCTCAGGGCCTTGAGATTCTATGTAGGATGATTAAATGTCCTCAAACTAGATATTGGGAATATGCTACAAGCCACTGAATTACACGTTTCAAGATGGTTTAAATGAGAAATTTTGTTATATGAATTTAAGCTCAATTAAAAAATATACATAAGTGTGAGGCCCTAGATTCAATCCCCAGCACCATAGAGACTTTATTGTGGTTTATCTAAATGTCCCTCCAAAGACTCATGCTGTCATGGAGGCAGCTGAATCTAGTGTTTGTGATTGATTTGTTGTCTAGCACTGGGATTGGCGGTGTGAGTATACTGCACCCATCCAGGGGTGGGGAGCCAACATACAATGTAAGTGGGGGAAGGAGGTGTGCTTTTCCCCTTCTTTGCCTTTTTTGCTCTTGTTGCTTGTGGCTGCCATGAATGGCTGACTCTCAGCCATGCCACCCTGCCTTGGAGCCAGCTGAGTAAGTACTAAAACCTCCAAAAACTATAAGTTAAATAAACCTTTCCTTCCTTCATTTTGGACATCAGGTATTTTGTCTCAACAACAAGAGAAAAGTAACCAAGACACACTTTAAAAATATACAAGAGTGGCAGGGATGTAGCTCAGCAGCATAAGTGACAACCTGGCAAGCGCAAGGTCCTGAGTTTGATTCCCAGTACCCAAAAAACAAAACAAAACAAAACAAAACGTGAATGCATACACACATGCACACACACACACACACACACACACACACACTCTCTCTCTCTCTCTCTCTCTTTGACCCTACTGTAGATTTTGATTCAGTCTGAGGCGATGCTTGACATGTGTATGATTAATATGCTTCCTGGATTATTCTGATCCATATCAAAATGTAGAACCTGGTTTATTTCATCTTGCATCCTTCTTACACCATATGAGCCTCATACCATGTTTGTACTTTTGTGTGCTTTTTTAGAAATTGACCAGTATTTGAGACTTGTGTAAGTTATTCACTTTTTATGGTTATTATTTTCATTCTATCTTCCCTGTTTTACTATAGAATGTTTTATTTTGCCAGGCATGGTGGCTCACGCCTGTAATCCCAGCACTCAGGAGGCTGAGACAGGAGGCTTGTTGTGAGTTCGAGACCAGCCTGGGCTACAAAGTGAGCTCAAGACCAGCCTGAACAGCATAGTGAGACCCTGTCTCAAAAAGACAAGGGCCGGGGATTTGGCTCAGTGGCCTAAGTGCCTGCCTGGCAAGTACAAGGTCATGAGTTCAGTTGCCAACGCGGCAAAAAAAAAAAAAAAAAGAAAAAATGTTTTTTTTTTCATCAAACAGCTTATTTTTTTTCCTTTTCTATCTTCCCTGGTTTACTATAGAATGTTTTATTTTTCATAGAACAGCTTATTTTTTTCCTATTTTTTATTTTATTAGTGCACGTTTGCAATACATGTTACATTCATCGTGAAGAGATGGCATATGTACATAATATATACTAGTTATTTGTGTGAGAATAGCTTATATTTACTTTTCTTTTGTATTTTTCAGGCTTGGAGTCCAGATGTGAGACAGTTCCACAAAAGCATGTTTTTGAAATAAAGTCTTTCAATTGGGAGGTAATGGAAACCCTTAAAAACTGTGGTCTTGAGGGCTCCAGTTTTAGAGGTGACTGGGAATGCAAAAGCAAATTTGAGAGACAAGAAGCAAATCAGGAATGCTATTTCGAGCAAGTAAAAGTTACCTATGAAAACATGCCCAGTTTCAAGCACCACAAATCCCTCACACCCTATCCACACAGTGGGACCAATGAGAAACTGATTGAATGCAGTGAATGTGGGAAAGCATTTAGCCGTGGCTCGCACCTTAGTCAACATCAGAAAACTCATACTGGTGAAAAGCCCTTTGATTGTAAAGTTTGTGGGAAGGCCTTTAGCCGTGCCTCACACCTTGTTCAACATCAGCGAATTCATACAGGTGAGAAACCTTACAGCTGTAAGGAATGTGGGAAGGCCTTTGGTCGGACTTCGGAACTTATTCTACACCAGAGGCTTCATACTGGTGTCAAACCCTATGAATGTAAAGAATGTGGAAAGACTTTTAGGCAGCATTCACAACTTATTTTGCATCAAAGAACTCACACAGGTGAGAAACCCTATGTGTGTAAAGACTGTGGGAAGGCTTTTATCCGTGGCTCACAACTGACTGTTCATCGCAGAATTCACACAGGTGCTCGCCCCTACCAGTGTAAAGAGTGCGGGAAAGCCTTCAGACAGCACTCGCAGCTGACTGTCCATCAGCGGATCCATACGGGGGAGAAGCCCTATGAATGTAAAGAATGTGGCAAGGGCTTTATTCACAGCTCAGAAGTTACTCGGCATCAAAGAATCCATTCCGGGGAGAAGCCCTATGAATGTAAGGAGTGTGGGAAGGCCTTTAGACAGCACGCACAGCTCACGCGACACCTGAGAGTGCATACAGGTGACAGACCCTATGAATGCAAGGACTGCGGGAAGGCCTTTAGTCGCAGTTCCTACCTTATTCAGCATCAGAGAATCCATACAGGAGACAAGCCTTACGAATGTAAGGAATGTGGGAAAGCTTTTATTCGTGTTTCACAGCTGACCCACCATCAGCGAATTCACACCTGTGAGAAGCCCTATGAATGTCGGGAATGTGGGATGGCCTTCATCCGTAGTTCACAGCTTACTGAACATCAGAGAATCCATCCTGGCATCAAGCCTTATGAATGTAGAGAGTGTGGGCAGGCCTTTGTCCTCGGCTCTCAGCTCATTGAACACTACAGAATCCATACTAGTTAGCAAACCCCGGATGTGAGGGGCATAGAAAAGCCTCTGCATCGGTTCACACATGGCTCAGTATTAGGTCAGTATCAATATAATTAATGTCAGAAAACCTTCATTTGTCACTTCTATTGTGGAACATTAGGCAACACATACCAATAAGAAAATTCAATAAATGTGGGAGTTCTTTTTGTCTCTCTTACTACTTACTAAGCATCAGAAAATCTATGCTGCAAAAAGTTAGGAATCTAGACTAGGGCCGGGGATTTAGCTCAGAGGCATAAGCACCTGCCTGGCAAGCACAAGGTCATGACTTTGATCCCTTGTACCAAAAAAAAAAAAAACAAAATACTAGACCAGCCTTCCATTAAGGTTCAAAACATACTAAATTTCTGAGAATTTCAAATAGAAAGTG
>RJWT010008980.1:0-25601 GCA_004365215.1 Cuniculus paca | reverse complement strand
GTATGAAAAGATATGCCAATCCCTGTAACTGAAAACAGGAAAGTAAAAGTCCATGTGTGGACTGAGTGTGTGTGTGTGTGTGTGTGTGTGTGTGTGTGTGTGTGTGTTGGCAGAGTCCCGTTAATCATTATAGTTTCTATTCAAGGTTTTGGGCAGATTTATGATACAGATAACATTTTCAGCAACTGTGTTTTCATTTTTTTACCTGCCTGAAAACTGTAGTGATTATGAACTACACTAGTAGACATGTGTGTATATCTGGTATGGAGGCAGTATTTGTTCCCTTAATTAATGACCCAGTAGCCAGCTGTGGCGCACAGGCTTGAATATTGCATTTCCAGCTAAGACATGGCAAGATGGACAGTTGCGATGGAGGCTCTCACTCATGCCTTGGTTGTTCATGACATCATTTGGTGGGTCATGTGTGAATGCATACTTGACTGATGTAAAACTCTTTGCCATCCTTTAGTAACTCCAGTATATCAAAAATTATATAAAATATATTTTAAATAAAGGAAATAACTCTAGGGTTATATAAGCATGGTGCCAGAATAAAATCTGCTTGTTTTACTATCAGGAAAAAATATATACTGTTCCTCCTTTGAAGAAAATAGTTTATGCATATTGAAATAAAGATATCAAATTAATCTAATTTAGAGACCCAAGATTTATTTTATGTAACAACCTGTAATGTATCATTTTATGTCCCTGAACTTATGGAAATGCAGTAAACTTTTCTTATTCATTTTGTTATAAATTGTAACACTTTTATGAGTGCTTTTTTGCAAAATTTGCTGAGGTACATTCTAACTCCCCAAAATAACTAGGTAGCACAGACACCAAATACTGTTTTAGAAAACACTCTTTTCCCTTTCTCCTCCTCTTCTTCTGCTGTCCCTGTTGTCCCCCTAAGAATAACTGAATAGGAAATGTTTATTTTCCAAATTACAGAAAAATGTTATCTCAAACACTGAAAGTACTTCCTTTTTCTGGTTTGGAAACACTAAGTCATACCGAGTGGATTTTCTTTGACCAGTTTTATTTAAAACATAAAACTGTGAGGACAAAATGACCCAGGAATTTGTAATAAGATAGTAAGAGCTTTTCACTTTTAGGTCACTAGTTGACATATAGATGGTAATCCCTACCCCTACTCTGGAAGGCTGAGGAAGGATTGCAAGTTCGAGTCTAGCCATGGCAGTTGAGTCCCTTGTCTCAAAATTGAAAGAAAGAAAGAAAGAAAGAAAGAAAGAAAGAAAGAAAGAGACAAAGACAAAGAAAGAAAGAAAGAATGAGCTATAACTCAGTGTAAAGACCCTGGGCTCAATCCCCAGTATTAAAAAAAAATTTAGTTTGTTTAGTTATCAGGAGAAGCTGTGGAGCTCACTATAAGAACATGTGTTCTGACCTATATTGTGTCTTAGAGTTTGTATTTATTACATTATTTATTACCAGTTCAAGGATAGATAGGTAGAGAGTGGAGACCCAGTAAGCTCTGTTGAATAAGAGACTTCTTTATTTATCTTGTGGTGACCTATTACTTCTATTATCATTTGAAAAGGAAAGTATTGAAATGATCAGAAACTTATATTTGAATGTTATTAATTACCCTGTCATTGACAGTAGGAAGAAATAACTGTAACTTCAGTGGATAAGGCAAAAACTCAGATATATATGTCTATACCTGTATGTCTATGTCCATCTATATCTGTGGCATGCATTTGGATGAGTGCATGAGTCTTGATTCTTCCAGTCTACTCACTTAGGAATGCCAAAGTCATAAAAATTGTTACGATTCATCTTATGTGAAAGCCTGTGAAGTTACTTTGATTTCCCTCCTGAAAGACGTCAGGATATGCTTTTTAAAACTTCTGAATATTTTTTGTTAAATTAAGTTTTAAGATTGGAAGCTGAGACAGAGTTAAATCTGTTGTCAACCAAAGAGTAAATCATACTTGTGAGGATATGACATATAAGACCATTACCCACAGAATTTTGCAAAAAAAAAAAAAGGCAGTTGTCTAGAAATTGGGTACAGAATTGTCATCATCTTTCTGTGGAAACTTTTGATTTTAAAAATAATTGAGAGTAAATAAACTCCTAAGTAATATATCACTTCAATCCATGCCACACAGGAACCTAAATAATTTCTTTTTAAGTGCCACCAAATGGCTGAATTTCTTAAAGCTTAAAACTAAATTGTAACAGAGGCAGTGGTCCTTCACTGTAAGTATATTGTCTATGAAATTCATAGACTTTTTTTTTTGTTGCCATTGTTAATTTATGTTAGTTTAGATTTGAAAACATGGAAGATGGCCAGAATGAGTTCAGGGAGTTAAACCTGCTGCCAAATTAAAGAATAAGTTGGTTTCTCTCTTCTTCATTGGCTTCTCAGCCTTACATCTAGGACTTGGCTTCTTATTTGAACTGTCTGGTTGCTTTGTGTCCTCAAGAGTTAATCAAGTAAGGTCTTGTCATCTGGTAAATATTCAAGGATATACTTTGGTCTAAGGTTGGCTTCAGCTCATATCTCGTGGAACGACCCTTGGACTTCTGAAGTTCTCTCTGAACACATAATTACTGTCTAAGCCTAACACATAATTAAATTTATTTGCCAAGATAAGAATGAAATATAAGAATGACTGGCAGCAGTGGTAATCCCCCCAAACAGAATGACAGACACTGGGGCAATATATATTGTCACTGCCTTGTTAATGCCTCTGAAGGTGGCACATATTTGAGAGAGGAAAAAAAAAAGAATAAAAACTGAATTTGTCCTTGACATTCTAAAGTCTGAGACTCACAAAAAACACTCATTAATTCCTCAAACTAGTAAACATCATTAAGAGATATGGATGCAAGGCCTGGGGATTTAGCTCTGTGGCCTAAGCACCTGCCTGGCAAGCACGAGGTCATGAGTTCTTATCCCCGGTGCCGCAGAAAAAGATATGGATGCATATATTATTAGCTTATGTACATATTTACACATACTAAAATTTTTAAAAGGAGAAGGCAGTATTTCCCAAGGATTCTGGGCAGAAGTAACGTTTCTTATTCTCTTTCTCAAAGAACTCTTAACACTCCATCAGCTTTCAGGAATCAGAAGCAGACATAAAACCTTAGTGTCAAGAGCTTCATTCTTTGTAAATTGTAAAGCCTTTGGCAACCTGATTAGTGCTCTATACCTCAGGTTCATCAGATTTATCATATTGGATGGGAGTGTATCTACTTTGTTGATTTTGTTTATAAAATTTAAATAAGTTAATAGATGTAAAAGACTTGCAGAATTTCAGACACACAGTAAATACCATAGATATTTTAGATATTATTGTCTTTTATTGTAAACATTTTGAATGTCTGTCTTATAAAAGAGAAACATGTAGTACAACCATAAATGAAAGCCAAAGTTAATGTTGCAGTTTTAACAAGCTTTAGAGCTCCAACTCTGGAACTATACAGTGAGGTTTTCCATCACTATGACCTTGAGTAAGTCACCTAACCCGATGAAGCCTCAATTTCCTCATTTCCAAAATGAGGCAGTACTAGTATCTGGTCTTGGGTGATAGTGCGAAGATTAGATGGGATAAAACATGCGAAGCACAGAGAGGTGCCTGGTACTTAGTGAGTATGCCATGTGAGTCAGCTTTTGTTCTTGTAATGCTTTGATGACACATTTACCCTTGAGAAATGTATTATACTCAGAATCTGCATATATCGGCCTTCCAGTTTTGCTAAAAAGGAGCATTGTTTTCTGCTGTGTAGCTCGTATGTATCTTCATGTTTATAATTCTTTAATAAGTAAATGATTAGGAAAATATTAATGTTTTGTCACTTATCCTTTGTATCTTTTTAAATTACCAAAAGAAAGGAAAACATAGCTACTTTTTGTATCTATAGGATTTTAATTCTGTATAAGGTTTTTTTTTTGTTTTTTTTTTTTTTTTCCAGCACCGGGGATTGATCTCACAACCTTGCGCTTGCCAGGCAGGCACTTAGGCCGCTGAGCTAGATCCCCGGCCCAGGATTTTAATTCTGAATGAATACATTCTTTATTAATGTTGTTTCATGCCTGTTAGCTCTGTTTTTGTCCAGCCACATTCTAGCCACTTGTTAGGTTCAGTGCCACTGAAAAGAAAAACAACCGATCACTACCTTTCACATGGAAATGAAGTATAGAAGCCAATAAGCCGTTGATTGTTCTATAAAATAAAGATCATGCAACCTGATATTTCCCCATCTATGTGGAGTTTTGTAAAGATTATAAAAACAGTATTTGCAAAAGAGCAAAACAAAACAAAAGTCATTCTATGCCAGGAAAGCAGATAGAATATTACAAAAGAAGTGACAAAAAAGGCATGGTAGTGGTATTTTATATGGTAACATCCTTTCTATTATTAACAAGTCATTTTGGGTTAATCTGCTTGCTTACTGGAGTGGGGGGAGGTAAAACAAAAATATAACAGGTTGCATCCATCAAGGTTTCCTTATAAAGTCAGCTTGTAAAAGCATGTTCTTCCACAGAATTAAAATTTCATAGTAACAGTATTTGCATCACCTATTTTGAGGAACAGATTTTTAATGATGATCACAGGAAGACACCTGTTTTGAAACTCTGTGGGAAAGGTGCAAACATACTGGAAATTCTGTAGATATAGAGTAAACAAGAGTGCTTTGGCTAGCATCCTGCAAGGAGGTGGGTCTAAATGGTCTGCTCCAGCTTCTGCTGCTGCTGTTGCTGCTAATATTGCTGGGACGGAAAAGTGGCTGACCTGGCATATCCTTTACTCTTGGTGCTACAGCAGTCACTCAGGAAATGTTGTTTAAGGGGAACCTTCTGGATCCTTTTCATGGCACCCTGGCAAGAAGAAGCCGTATGTTTTCTATTGAAGATAAAGCGTGGAGTTGGCTAATGGATCCTGGTGAGTGAATAAGGCATATGGGGAGCTAGTTTTCTAAGATTCTTTTTGGGTAGGGAACTGCTCTTGAAGACTGAGATGGTATACATGGAAAAATGCCTGATAGTGCTCTAAACATCAGGAACTTTGGTTTAGAGAGGAACTCTGTTTTTCACATTAGTAATCTGTTCTGTGATCTTGTATATGTTTTCACAAATAAAGTTCAAATTTGCTCCCAGCACAACTACTCAGAAATACTAATATTGAAGGTGGTTAGATGCTTTAGTTTATGGAGCGTAGTTTTTCCATATAATTTCATAGTCATTAATTTCTACTTTTGTTTTTAGTTTGATCCATAATAGTTTAAAAAAATGACTTTCTAGCATTTGAAACCAATTTTCCTCATTTCTAAAAGAGCTTTTTTATATTAATAGTTTATAGGATTTTAGGTTATTGTATGTGCATGATTCTGGCTAGGAATATTGTTTTCAATTCAAGATAATTATATAAACAAATTTGTACAATGTATACTTATACTAGATGGTTTTAAAGGAAACTTTTTAACATATCAATACAAGGTAGTTTTCTTTAGCAAGTTACTTTATTAGTAAAGGGAATATTTTAATGAGCTGTCTAAAAGGTCTTACTCTAAAATTTTCTTTCCTCATTGTAGAACTCCTTTTTGACAGTCTAATATGTGATTAGTAACATGTATGTTACATAGTTCAGATTTTCCTAGAGTAATTATTACAAGATTAATAGATATTCTGTAAAAACTATTATGAATGATGAAAGTTCTGACAAATAATACAGGAAGAGACCTGTTTAACTTTGTAAGACTTTCATTGAATTTGTTTAACCATAGATCCCTCTTCATATATATACCTTTTAAGGGTGCTATTTCACATGTGACCATACCCACCAGTAACTATTGAGCATCTCTGTTCCTAGGCAAACTAGATTCTGAAGATGAAATTTTGAAGCAATTTTGTAGAAAAATATAAACTATAGTTAATTCTTTAAAGTCAAATTATTACATTAAGAAAGATCAGCTTCCATTTTGTTTCTCTCATAGGAGCTCATTCAGTCTTTCCTTATCCAAAGCTATTATATTGATGTGATGATGTTTTAAAATTTTAAATTTTAGTTCAAATTAACATCTAAACTTATTGAAATTGTATTTCCAATAGAAATTCAGGCTTTTTGTCCTCTTCCTTTATAAAATCCCAGTTCATTTAAATTTAAAATCTTGAGTGCTTAAAGGAATACGTACTATATTGTAGTGTGGGGCTTATTTCATTTTAGAGCAATGTCTTACTTATCACGTGAGTAAATGTTGCCCAAGAAGGAGCTGCATTTATTTAATATTTCATTAACAATATTTATTTTAGAAGTGAGGAAAGGAAATCAACTTTCTTACAGAAGATTATTTCAAATAATTATAAAATTATTTGAGCCACTTGACACCAAGTAGCGTAATTATTTTCTCTTCAATTTGAAGAGCATCTTCAATGATGTTCCATGAAGCTAAAAATTACACACATATAACTGCTGTTAGGGTATAGAGTTTCTCCTCAGCTATTTCTTAAACAGGTATAAAATACTGTGCATGGTTAACTTACTTCTAGTCCTGAAAAAGTGAGAGTTCTTCAATTATTGTCATTTTTATTTGATGCACATTGGGGAGTACAGTGTTAAAGTCCTGTCAGAGTTTTAACTTAGTTTCTGACTTGATTTCATCCAGCTGATCAAAGCAAATTGTGTTAGGATCTGTCTCTTGTAGCTGTCTAATATTTAAAATTCAGTGCACTCAAGATTGACTCTTGAAGGCTTGTGAGCAGTTGAAGAGCTGTGAACAGTGATTCCAAGCTCTTAGAGTCTCCAAGAAGAGCATAATATTATGAAGCACAGACAGATGCAGAAAAGTCTTAGTAGTTTATGTAACAGTGCTTTGAACTAAATTAATCACATTTTCCTTTGTTCCTCCTCTTTTTTCTCTTCCATCTCTTGCTCTTCTCACGTCTGTGCACTCTTTGCCCACTTTTTCTTCAATTTCTCTTCTTACTAAATTCTGTCATCCACCCTCTTTTGATCATATTAGAAAGTGATGTTTGATAGAATGTATGTTTCATTTTAAAAAATTTTGATTATCTTTCAATTTAAAAACCAGTTGTGTTTAACCTTCTCTCTGTCTTTCCATTTTCTTTTCTAATTGCAGACAACTTTGCCTTTTACTCTCTGTTGCCTTGTGGATCAGCACCCTGGGATTGTTGTGCATTTGTAAACTTTGATATAAAGATTGTGATGACAGGATTTATTAACCTTCTGTCACTTTTAGATTCTTAACCTTAATACATCAGGCATGCTGTAATGTGTGTTCCTTACTTTTCTTTCTAGAACTAGATCTCCATACCCCTCCTCATCCATGTGTTGGCTTTCTTATGGGATGCGTGAATGGCCTATCTCCATGTATTTTGTTGCCTTTCT
This sequence comes from Cuniculus paca, assembly GCA_004365215.1. Lineage (NCBI taxonomy): Eukaryota > Metazoa > Chordata > Mammalia > Rodentia > Cuniculidae > Cuniculus > Cuniculus paca. The sequence continues at coordinate 18,219 of RJWT010008980.1, read as the reverse complement.
CCATTGCTTCTTGTGTTTTGTGGGGAGTTTTGGCGCTACCTGAGCTCTGTGCTGGTTATTCCCCTTCTCCCAGGGTCTTGTGCTGGGTGGTCATGTCTCCATTTCCTTGGCCTTGTCCATTGACAGAGCCTTGGTTCCGGGATGGCTGCCTCTAAACCCTTGTGAGGGTGGGGAATATTCCTTCCCCTGCTGCTACAATTGAGCCCTGTGCTGGGTACCATGTTGCCCTCTACACTCGCTTTCAGTTGTTAAGGCTTCCCAAGCTTTGGCTGTGGCTCAGTGGTCTTGCTGGCAAAACCCTGAAACTTTCCTAGCCTCCACACTCAGTGGTAGCAGCAGGTGTTGGGATTTCTCCAAGCCCCTAAGACCCTGGGAGGAAGAGAATGGCTGTTGACATAGACCTCAGAAGTTCTCAAAGCGCCTAGAAACTTCTTCAGAAGATACATAAAGGTAAGAATCTGATTTCTCCAGGAGGCTATTTTAGAAGCTAAACACATCTCTAGCCCGGATTTAATATAAATGGAGTTTAGTAATTAAATAATATCCTCAAGGAACTCTGTTTGATCATGGAGCCAAGAGAGAGTTCTAGTATGGAGAACTACTTATTGAAAGTATTTCTTTAAGGAATTTTGGTTGATATTTATTTCTATTTTATTGAAAGTAATTTGGCATTTAACAGATCTTTAAAATATTTTATTTCATTCTTTAATTCGAAACTTATGAAGTAGTGTTTTTCTCTTTCACAATCTGCTGTGTAAGCTGGGCGTGTGGCGCAAGCCTATAATCCCAGCGCTCAGGAGCCTGAGGCAAGAGGGTCATTGAGAGTTCGAGGCCAGCCTAGGCTACAAAGTGAGCTCAAGGCCAGCCTGAACGGCATAGCAAGACTTGTCTCAAAAAGACAAAAACAAACAAACAAACAAACAAACAAAAACAACTTGTGTATATCTTCTAGTAAGAGAATTCTTGAGTTTTAAAATGGTTAAAAACTATAAATTATATTTTTTACTAAATGCCTATATTTTATTTACTTCCCTATTAATATTTCAAACCAAAGCCATGAAATTAATACATCCTCAAATTCTTCAGACTCAAAATCCTAAATCCATAACTAATTTTAAAAGAATTAGAAGAGCAGCTCAGACCTTGGAAGACAAGGATTCATGATGGTCTTTTGTCGAAATCACTGTCTAGCACTCTAAATGTAGCCATCTGTTTCCGTTTAGGACTTTCTTTTCAGTGTTCATAAGGGATTATTCCACCTGCCCTTTTATGGGAGGAAAAACCACCACATGTAGAGGGTAAATTACCTGTATGAAAAATCTGTGTTCAGGTATTTGGGGAGGAGTAGAGAAAGAAATCAGTGCGTCTTAGAATCCACAATACAAAACAGCTTTGTGTCAGCTGTTACTTATTTAAAACTTTACTCTTTACCTGGCTTCTGCTCATATCCATTAATCTGTAAAATGCTATCAAGGCATCTTTTCTAATAGATCATTGTTAGCCTTAATATAAATTCATGTCATTTTTAACCTATTCATTTCCTTTTCATTAAGAACTTAATCCTTTAATTGATTCTCTATAGCTTGATCCGAGACTCTGAGCTTAATGCCATATTGACACCCTTTAATTTGAATTTAGCTTTTAAAAATTAAAATGAAATATTTCTAGAAATAATCACACAAAATGAAGTATATCTGTGTTTGATAGTTTGTTTAAGGTGCTTTTAAATAGCAAAGTTTGTTTTCATTCAGATTTCATTTAACATAATTTCAAAAGTAGACCTGTGCTTTCAAATGAGCAAAAGAACAGATATCCTAATATCTTAAATCTCATAAGAGATTTTTCTTTTACACTCCCTTTTTGAGTGAGTCATGAGGTTTCAGGGATCTCTGTGTTGTCACCCAATATTTTATCCCTTGAAATTTTACCAACATACAACAAAAAGAAGAGATAACATCCATATACTATATATGAATTGAACTGAATAAGGTATTATATAATAATCTCTTGTATTTTTTACTTGGACTCCTGTATTGTAATGATATGAATGATTTTTTCCCTTCCAAATTAAGTGTGATTTTGTTTCCTTTAAGTAAAATGTTAAATATGTGAAAATGTTATACCTGTTTCTCTTAATATGTTAAAAATATGAAAGTTTAGAGATTATTTTTAATTCTTCATTATCCCAACTGAGATGTGGCAGCACTGATGGGATGGATACGTTCAACATACATAATTCTAAGTTCGGCTACCTCAGCAAAGTAGCACTGGTAATTAAACCTACTGCCATAAATTTTCTAGTAGAATCTTACTCCCCCAATACCAGCCAAGGTCCCAGGTGTGGTTACAAAAACCCAACTGTTCCTTGGACCCTGTGTGTGATAGCACCCAGGCTTTCTAAATTATCAGATACCTGCTTTTGCACTGCCAGTGATCCCACCAAAAGCAACCAGTACTCTGTGACCAAAGCCAAAACCATGTAAAGATACAAGTGGCATGGTCATAGTAGTTGGCACTTTCTGCATTTTCCTTTCTTACTCCATACAGATCAGAGACTATACCATGCCTGAACTCAGACCAACTTTGAAAAGTTGGTGAAGGTACACAAGACATAAAATGCTTATTTTCAAAACCTAAAGGATATTTGACAAAGTACTTTATTTACACTTGAAAATACCCAGATTTTATTCCCTCAAAAGATAATGAAATGGAATGTTTTGAAATATTTATAGTGTATTAAAATGGGTAATTGGTTTCATATGTAAAAACAGAAAAGTGAAATCTTAATGCTTTTAACTTTTTTAATGGGCTTACAATTTTTTAAAATGTAACTCTTTTTTACATTTTTTAAATAACTCCAGGCTTAGTCTTAAGCTAGGAGTGTGCATTATTCTTAACTTTGCCCTGAGTGCATTTTCTCTTCTGTGTTTTTCTAAAACTATTGATTTTGTTGGTATGAGAAATCAAATTAATATAAGAATGTAAATTCTGAATTCTCTTTTAAATTTACTTTCAAATTAAATACTTCTGAGTAATAAATTTTAATATTTATTTCATAAAGAATATGAAGTTCTAAGTACTTAATTTAATGTAAATCTTAGAAGTGAGTGCCAGTTCTCAAAATAAGGTCCTAGTCTTAGTCATAATTCTTAAAGAGAATGTCTGCAGCATTCAACTCACAAGACTTTAACTGTCAATTCCCTTGGTTTGCTCTCCCATGAATTCCTATTCCCCTCTTGGGGAGTATGACAGCTGTGTGTCCTAGTGCACTATGAGAAGAATATTTACAGTAGATATTGAGAAACATGAGGTGTATGGCATTTTTTATTTATTTTATTGCTGTAATAAATTTTCTGAGCCTCATTAGGAATATCCATCTAGAAAAGAAATAAAAGAACAGTTCCATGGTTTGTCAGAGCAACTAAATGAAAGACAGGAATGAGACCACATATGTACTAACATTTTTTTATGCTTTAGGGGAGTCTTGCTTTTCAAAATATTTCTGTTTATTAATTGTTTTAATTTGAAAATAAAAATTCACTGAATCAGAATTACTACAAATTAAAATGACTTCTCTAGTTAATTATAATAGTTTATTGATTATTATATTTATTGCTACTCACAATCCCATTACAATCATTATCTTATTTATTCTTCACAAAAAACTTCTGAGGTAGTATCTTTATTTCACCTGACAGATGAGAAAACTGAGGCCAAGAGAAATGGAATAACTTGTAGCTTGACCCAGGGATTAACCCCAAGGAGTCTGACTCCAGTGTCCAGCCCAAGAACTGCATACGAGCTGTGACCTTTGGAAATGAGTGCTAGCTCCTAAATTCAGTTCCACCCCTCTTCATGGATAGTACCATGAAGCCTCTCAATTCATATCTGGGCTATCATTCCCTCACTGGCTATTTGAGCTTGGCAAGTTTATTTAGTATCCTCCCTCAGCTGTAGCCCTTTCTACAATATGAATAATCCTGTCTCTTGGTTAGCATTTTAAGGCATATTTAATTCAATTTCATTTAATGTGAGAATGTGTGCCAGGCACTTAGCACAGGGGCTACCAAATGGAAAATAGCCAATAAAAATTGTTGATGTTACTATGTAATTTTACCAGGGTCACACAGCTAGAAAGTAATTGATTCCATTCAGACCCAGCTTCTTTTTACCAGAAAACTATCTAAAACTAGAACACAAACACACGCACACACAAGCATTTTTCACAAACAGGCACTAAATGTTCTTTCTGGACTATAATACTTCTTTTCAACTAAATGTTTCTTTTACAGTGAATAAAAGGTTGTCATGCATACAAAAAGAGTAGTAAGCATAAGGCAGATTTTGAAAGTGAGGTTTTCCGAATTGGTATTACAGCTTATCACTTACAAAGCTATATGATTTTAGACAATTTACTTATCCCTCTAGGGTTCTTTCCCTATATTGTAAGCTAAGAATAAAACTAACAGAATACTGCATTGCATTTTCATGGATATTAAATAATACTTGTGCATTTTAGGGGTCCAATAACTTGATGTTTAGTAATGGGTGATATAAAATATCTGTATCTACATTATGTGTGCAAAATTGAAATGCATAATTAGCGAGAATTATAGAAATGAGAGATGGATAGGATCTTAGTGATTAGATGACCTTTCATTCCCTTAGAACCTATATCCTTTCACTACAGCCACTTGATGTCAAAAGTAGATCTGTGAAGCAAGGGAGAAAAGACATCAAAGATCTACATATTGGATGGTGGTGTCATTGGAGGGGAGGGCAAACTTCTTTCAGCTTGGCTGATGCCAGTGACTGATGTTGGGGAAGTCATCAGATGGGAATAATCCTGTTAAAACATGTTAGAATTTTCATTCATATGTTTATTCTCTTGAATCAGAACCCAAACCAGCAGTTGAGGCTCAAGTCCTGAAGAGAACTACCTCAACTGAGTGTTGGACTATTCACATTAAGTAGTACTAGAATTCAGGTTTTATTTATTCAATAAAATTCTTGTTGCTGAATCATTTGGCTTCCCTCACTAGATTCCTCGCTTCTTGTGACCAAGGATATTTGTATATTTACTTGTAAACTTAGCACACTGTTTACATAATGCCTGCTTGACAATTAGATAAAAGAATATACATTCCAGAGATACCTTACTGTTTTTCTTTTGCTGCACACACGAACATGTATACAGATGGAGCTATGCAGACAAACTTTTGCTTTTATTGTATAAGGGTCATACTGGAACAGAACTTGCATGGTATTAGCTCTCATTGTCTTTGCCTTCATGGTTCTGTATGACTGAATTATACTTGATAATATGACTGTATTATATGTGTCTAGCATACTGTTTGTGCATGAAAATGTTTTACCTCTTTTTCCCATTTTTATTTCCTAATGCCTGCTTCCAGTTTACTTTGGCAACTCATGATGAGAACTTTAATTAGTAATTTTGAGATATTGAAGCAATGTGTATTAACTAGCAAAACACATAGTAAAGCCTATTTAATATGAGATAACTTCGATATCTTGTGTACCACCACTTGTTGTAGATGTATTCTGGGCTGTTTAATCTGTTCTGTTTTAGTCTTTTATAAATGTGAGGCAGTAGTACAGATAAAATCATGCAAACTTTCTCTGAGAGACTTTTTCATCAGAAATAAGTGTCAGTGCTAAGGGTGAAAATATTTGAAAAGTAGTGTTTGATAATCATTACCACTTTTTATTTCTTATGTGTCAGTGGCTTTTGGTATGTGACTTTTTAAAAGAATGTTACAATTTTACAAAATATGCTACATGAAACAAGCCAAATATTTTGAAATACCTTTTTATTTACATGAATTACAGTATTATTAAACTGCTGTGTGTAAGATGTTTACAATACATTAGACAAATTTGTAAAAAAATAACATTCACACCATTTCTCAGCAAAATTGTAAGTGCACTAGTTTAGTTTCTCAGTGAGGAATAGCAGCTCTGGAGCCAGAAGTATATGCGCAAACCTTTGATCCAACTGGTTGTGTTACTGTGCTAAATTATTTCTCGTTTCTGAGCTCTAAATTTCTAATGATTGTAGTGGGAGTAGTAATAGGACCATAGGATTGTTCTGAGGATTAAATAAATTGATAAACCTGAACCACTTGGAACAGTGCCTGGTATATACTAGGTAGTAAAAGTGCTCTTGTTATTGTTTGCTGTTCTTTTTTGTTTATACCAAGTTTCTTGTTTTATGAGGTAAGGATGATGGAAACAATCTTAGAAAAAGGTAAAACTGAAAGGCAGTAGTAGTTTTTCTCAGCAAAAGAGTCAAATGCAAGAAGCCAAATTCATGTAATAAAGTAGGACCAGAACTGCCAAAACTTATGCATGCATGAAAGGAGAGAGCTAACTGAAAGTGAAGTTGTGCCCATGGGCAGTGGGTGCTTGGAGTAGTGACCATTTGGAAGACGTAGGGAACCATTCTTAATTGTGTCCACCCAAGATCAGTTTTACATCTCAATGTCATTTAATCAGAACTTTATACCAAAATCTGTTTAAACTGTGATTTCCTTACAGTTCATAAATATTTGTATCTGTCACATAATTAAGCCATATTCATGGTTTTCAGAAACACCCAGTTTTTCCCTTTCATGTTGGTATTTTCTATATTGTCTCATTCTTCTAAGAAGATTTTAATTTTTAGGTATTGGTGTAAGAGTTATTATCTTACAGAATAAACCTGATGATCATTAGTGTGACCAGAAACAGATTAAGCACATGTTTTTCCTGGAATAATTATCATGTCAGATTTTCTATTAAACTTTGTACTACTATTTTCAGGTTAGAAAAATATGTTCCCGCAGTTACGCTTTTGAAGTTTGTCTAAGCTATTTCAAGCCACCATAATCATCTACATGAAAAAGTGAAGGTTGCCCAGGAGGAAAGTACAGAGAGTCTCCAATTAAAAACACTAAAATAGCAAAGGTTTCACAAGCTGTTTTCCTGATTCCTGACCCTGGGTTGGAAACATGTCATGTCCCATTTATCTCAGTGGGTGTGGTGACACTACCCAGCCTCCACACCAAATTTTATTTAAAATCACTTTAAGAAAATTAGTAATTTATATTGTATTTTCAAAGTCTTTTATTGAGATATCAAGTTCATACTTTCTTTTGTGCAATTATGACTTAATGACGTTTTCAAACAAAAATTGCATGCATAATATAACAAAGGAGTACTAATCATATACATTAAGATTTCTATAAGAAAAAGATACCATTAAAAAGGACATCTCAACTCAGAGTTTGCTGTAGGTTTATTGTAGAGTAAAAATTATTTTTTTAAAAATATATTTTCATCATAAAAAACTTGATTAAAGTACTAATTGACAAGTTATTTTAAAGAATATTTTTACTGAACACCAAATTGAGTTAAATTATTCTTGTAATAATTTTTAAGTTGTAATTTTCTATTTCAAAGACATTTTAAATTTAAGTTTCTTGTTTTAAATCTTCAGGTAGGCCATTTCTTGCCTTTAGCATAGATATTCTAATCCGTATGGAGATGACTGTTTGTATTAAATGCTTTTCATGACTTGGAGTTTTTAGTGAAAGTCAGGAGCTTTACAACAGAGAAGAGTAATAGTCATTTCACAAGATAGTGGACAGAGCACTGAACTTTGAGTCAGTGACACACCATGTCACTGTGGTGTTACTCCGTAGATGCCGTGTGCTCTCTGAAGTACACTTGCCATCTTGCCCCCTTGGTCTGAATGAAGCTAATAAAGCACAGCACTCTGCGAACTCTTCACCTTCTTTATGAAGAAATTACCAAAGCAACATAGGATAGTAAATGTTAAGTTTTGAAAGTACCCTGTTGAAGTTAGTCTTTTGCTGAATTATCCCACAATTGTTTGTTTCTCTCATGAGCATTAACATTGAAAGTATAATTATTGTTTCTATGACTACTATCTGTAGTATAGATGTTAATCTATTTAGAAGAATAATGGAATGTGGGAAAGAGTTCATACACTTCTTTGCCTTCAAGCTAAGTCATAGATGTTAAAAGTAGAGATATTTAAAATTTAGTCCAAGAGTTTCACATGTACTTCTCAAGTCAGAAAATGAATATAATGGGAGAAAAGAGGGTACAGACAACAAAACTATTTGCTTCTTGTGGATAAAATGTATTTTTAACAAACATTAGAGAATATAGAATGTACTATACCAACAAAAATATTATTTTCTCAAATAGCTGGATAAACCAGCATATATTTATTGAACAAGTTATTGTGTGTTATTGAAAATCAATGAGTGAGAGAACAAATAGATGAATAAATTTAGTAGGTAGTGCCTTCTTTCTCCTCTTCAATATTTTTAGGAAAAAAAGATACTTCAAAGTACTACAAAGAATTCACTGAAAGAACTAGGGTGAAAATCTTCATTTTTTTTTTCTCTTCTGTTGGCTATGACAGGGTCACAATTTTTTGTTTAGAAGATACTATTTATATAGATTGAGTTATCCTGAATTTATGGAGCTTTGGAGAGTAGGGAGATGAGAAAACACAAATCTTAAGCAAAAGGACAGTTAATTCTGTTCTGAAAAGATAAATACTAGTCCCTGTGATCATATTCTAAATAAAATAAAATAAAATAGCTTGGGATATAACTCAGTGGTGTAAGTGCCTGCCTGGCAAGCACAAGGTCATGAGTTCGATCCCCGGTACAAATAAATAAATAAATAAATTGATTGATTGATTACAAAATTGAACTAGTTTAGAAGAATGTCCTGTCCTATTTAGAAGAATGTTTTCTGTCCTCATTTTCCTTTGGCTTTAATGCAACAATTATAAAGGAATAAGTGGCACTATGTAGTTTTGAACATTCAGCCAGTGGCAATAATAGTGGCAGTAATAATATCAAAACCCAAAGTGTACTAAATACTTTCGCTGTTGAAAGTCACTGAATTTGACATTTTCATTGCAATTTTTGACCACTTGAGGAAAGTATGATGAGAATAGGGCCTGTTGGAAGACTTAACAAATTATAGAGAACATAATAAACCTTACCACCACCTCAGAACAGCAAGAGTGGTTGCAGAAACAAACTGAGGTGAGAATTTAAAGGAAAGAGCTTGTGCTGAGGGAAGCAAGTTCATATCAATGAGTACTGGCTGTCATAGCCTCTCCTGGGGCCTATTCCAGAGGAATGCTTCCCTCATGCTAAGTAAACTATGTGTGGAAAGGCACTCTACAAGCATTTGAAATGCTTGAGTAATAATTCTTCAGGGGATACTACGTAATTATTTTCTAGCTATAGCATTTATTTATCTTAGTACTGATTTTTGGAGCTATTTTTTTTTTAAACTCGTGTTACCTACACTGTCTTGTTAATTGTTGGTAAACAGAAAAAAGTCAAAACATTTGTGGCTTTATTTAGTGAGTACAATAAATGGAAACATTTCTATATGTTTTGTAAATAAATAGAGCTGAATGTAATGTTATATTCATGGTACATAAAAAAAACCACAAAAATAAATGGAAACAGACTTCTGAATGAACAACTTGTTGAAACCTTAGCTTCTGATTTTATCTTCACTCTACTGTAGAAAGATTTTACTATTTTTACTAAGCCTAGAGGAAATTACTGAGCTAGAGAAGCTGTATATCATTTCTGATTAATCCATTAGTCATAATAAGAAATTAATTTGTATTTTTCATAATTGTCCATTTTGAACATTAAAATCACACAGTCGACTCATAGTTCAGGAAAATTGAGATGATGCATTGAAAAATAAGAGCGCTCTGAAAGTGAGTACGGGAAGTGTTTATGCTACTGTTTTATTACTCTTTTCTCCATGTGTAGGTAGGAAAGTCAGTGGAAAATGACCTTGTGGCTTATAGTTTGAATAATTAGGAATGGAGCACTGCCTAAAGAAATAATCTTTCTTTTCAAGGGGACTATGCAGTGAAAATTTAATTGATTTAGTTTGGGGTAATCAAATTTACAGAATGACATTGAAAATCATTTGCATTGACCTGGTATTGCCACAGGTTAAGACAAAAATGTCCAGCGATAGGATATACAGTCAGCAGAAGGAATCTACACATAGTTCTTAGTGCATCTCTCTGTAATCATCAGTCAGAAAGGAGAGATTTAATCAAGTGACAGAGAATGAACAGTTAATGAGCAGAAAATGAGAATGTTACGTTATCCAGAAAGGCATAAGAGAAAATATTCAGGGAGGAAGTAGTTAATGGTGCTGAAGCTACAGAAGGGGCAAGAGACGAAAACAGGACATTTGCTGGCACTTTTTGGATACATGTAATCTCTGAAAGAGGTCTGAGTAGAATTGGGAAAGAATAGAGTCTAGATTGCAAACCGGATTCCAGAAGATGAGTCACTGGTAGGTTGGGAGTTGTATATAAGGACTCAACAAGTTTAGACAACTCTATAAGGAAATTAAGCTATTAAAGAGAGGTACTGTAGGTGAGTGTCAGAAGGAGAATCAGCACAGAAGAGACTGTTGTAGAACACTGGAATTGTGAATTTTCCTACTCATGGAAGGTACAGAAATTAGTGGAGAGGAAAAGAGTGAAAAATCATTAAAGAAGGGGTAAAGGATGACACTGTATTTCAAAGAAATTGAGAAAGAAGTTTTTAAAAAGTAGATTAGAGAGTTTGGGGTTGAAAGAAGGGTAAACCAAACACTTCTTGAGGGACAGAAGTAAAGGAGAAGCCACTCATCCAGTGAGATTATTCTCTAGAACATTTTCTTTTAAGAACCTTGAGCTTTGTCATCCTTGTCTAGGTGACACACTACCTTGTGTCTGAACTCATTTCTGTATTGCTTTTGAACCATTTAGCTTAACTTTGCTTTCTTTATGTCTCACCTTGACTGAATTTTGTGAGAGCAAGGAACATGTCCTATTCAATGTGCATTGATTAGATGCTCCCTGTTCATGTGCTCAAATATATTGCAGTAACCTCCAAAGCTTGTACTATAAGAAGAAGAGTTGTACAGACCTGCCTAACCACCATGTGTATAAGGCTGTAGGTTAACTAGCTACCTAGGTAAACCTTAAATGCTGCTTCCAAACAAATCCTTGATTTTAAGTGAATAGGTCTGGCTATTGTATCATATTTTTTTCTAGTTAAAACGTTACAACATAACTTAGAGTTTAGAAGTGAGTGCTTCTGAATTTAAGCATAATTCATTGTAGAAAGTTGGGAATATTTGAATAAAGAAAATAATTGTAAGACAAAAGCTTACAAAGCAAATAGTTACTAAATGTTATTTATATCAAGCAAATTAGATTATGTCACTAATTTTGATCTCACCCACATTGCATCCTCTAACATAGCTCTCTTAGAATAGTTGAATTATATTTCCTGATTCTTTCATATTAATAATAACTTTAAGCAAAAGTTAAACACGGTGTGTTGTCTACACATTAGTGGCTGCATCTTTTCCTAAATTCAGTTTGTTCAACTTCTATTAAAAATATAATTTCACAATTGGGATATATTTCTCAAATATGAACTCTTTTCCTGCATATACATGGTATAACAATTTCAAAAGTACATTTTTATATATAAACAGAGGGAGTCTTAAAATTGTGGGCTCAAAAATCAGACTGCTGGCATTTAATTCTGGCTTAAGGAATAGATACCTGTGTGTGACCGGATATACATTGTTATAAGCTGTAATTGTCTTACATGTAAATCTGGATTACTTAAAATATTTTTCTGAAATGATCTTTGAGAAATTTAAAGGTAATGAATCATATAAAACATGTGAACAGGTTCTAGCACGTGGTGAAACCTCATTAAATGTTATTATATTTCCAAATCATAGTCCAGGGATTCGGAAATCCTTGATAAGAATGTTTACCACTGCTTCAAGTATATGCTCACAATGTCCAGTGATTCATTTTTCCAAGAAACAGAGTTTTTTAGACATAGAAACTATTTTTTCATAATGTTAGATGCTGTATTATGTTTAAAGTAAAAAAAAAAAAAGTAAATTTTGTAAATCTGTTCCTCCTGAAAATACTTGTTTTATTTCTCTTCAAAATGCATAGAGTGAGATGAAACATGCCGTGTGGGTAAAATCTGATAACTTTCATGCGTTCATTTTTTGCAGGTATTAGTGATCATAATAATGACTTAACATATCAGTTGATATTGTTGATTATGCAGTTCAGTTGTACAAACACTGGGACAAAAATATTTTTTTGCCAGAGTTCCCTGGAAAGCCTAAAAAAGATCCTTTAACTACATTAGAATTGCAAAATAAGGCACACTTTTTTCCTTGTTTATGTCTCTTGGACCCCTTTCAACTCTTCTTCAATGTGGTAGACTTTCCTTCCTAGCCTCCCTGGATATTTTAAAACACATCCTTTTGCATATTCCTACCTTCACAGCATTGCGTCTTCTCACAAAATCTTTTCCATCCTTGTTTTCTTATTAATGATGGCCTATCCTTTCAGACTCAATACCAGAGACAACTTTTTGGGGTAGTTCCCTGACCTGCACTCTGGGGCTGTTTCATTGCATCCCACACTGGTTCCTATCGTCAGAGACACATATGCACTGACTAACACCATTGTGTAAGTGCTTCAGGAATAGCTGTGTGGTTAACATTAAGCTAGGTTTTGCCCTTATTTATTAGAGAGGTACCAGCACATAAACTGTGTGGATTATGTAGAATGCTGTTAAACTTTTTAAAGTATACTTTATGATAAGTAATTTACAGAAATATAAAATAACATATAGTAAACTTTTTTTTCAAGTAAAGCATTTATTTAAACCATAGCAGTTACAAATTTTCATTTTTTATATGAGAAATCAGGCTAAGCTGTTACCAGTTAACAATTTCAGTGTGTGGTTTATCCCAACAAAAGTTTCTTCCTTTATTTGTAGTATCAGTGGTCTACTCCTTAACCAGTAATGCAAAGATCTAAACTCAGTCCTTTGTCCTCCTCCAAGTGAATTTCCAAGTGACTGATCCTAGACAGAGAAGTGAGAAGAGAACAGTGACTTCTAATTGTCTCAGTTCACAAGTCAAACTACCATTTATGCTTAGATTCCCTTGACTACATTTATATGGTGCCAGCTTAATACACCAGAGACTAGAAGGTGAGGTCTTTTAGAATGCACAGGAAGAGAAATAGTGTCTAGAAACTGACCTAGCCACTCTGTTTTGTTTCTCTATTATATTCTTATTTTTGCAGGGGAAGGAGTGCATGAGGAGGCAGCTGGATGTTGTGAAGTAGATGGTATTCGGTAAATTCAAATGTAAAACATTAACTCTGCGACTATTTACTGAGTTCTTGTAATGTATTAGGCATATTAATTACACCCAGTTTATCTCAATAGATCCTAATCATTTTTGGTTTATGGTCTGTTTTGAAAATCTGAGAGATGTTGCAAAACACAGTGCCCTTTAGTCAGCTGTGTAACATATAACTCACAGATCTTCCATGCAAAACCAGGAGTTCATAAAATCTCTGCAGCCCACTAAAATCCCCATTGTATCCATTCTGAAATTAGAGCATCTGGCTTGTGCTACGCAGATAGGTCAAGAAAAGATGAGAGAAACCAGCAGGAGAATAACTTTTACCTGCCTTACGGTAAATGCTGAAGAACCTTTTAGAGAAAATAAGGACTTAGTCCTTCCCCTTAAATGGAAGAGGTAATTTGGTTGCTACCTAAATATAGATTAATTGAGGGAAAAAGATGTAGATAAAATTATTGATGAAAGTATAATCAAGAGCCAGATGGCTGATTGAGCACTCAAGAACTACTTTTGTTCGTGGCTCCTCACTAGGCTATCTTGTATGAGTCTTTAATGATAAGTGGATTAAACTCTTAATGTTTTCATGGCTACGCGGTAGAGACACCAGTGATTTGCTATTGAAATATTATGCACTCGAGTTTGGGGATTGTACAGATTAATGACAAGACTATAAAAGATTTTCACAGCTTACTTCTATATTCAGGGTTTATTCATTTAAGATTACAAAGCACATGTCTTTATGTTTCCAAGTATTTTGCTATAATTTAACATTTTTTACCATATCAAGAAAAGTCTGCTTTGAAAACATTGCTTTTTATAAAGAATAAACCCAGGCGCATGTTGCTGAGAAGTTAATACCAACTCAACATTTTTAATTATAGTTTAGAATATTTTCTTTTCAGAAATAAAAACATTATTATGCTCATTTTATGGCTAGGAAATTGAAATTCAGAGTACATAAATAATTCTGCTCATGTCTTTTCTTTTATTGAAGTTTTCACTCATCATTTTAAACAGTTTACTCAGTGGATTATAATTATTTTGTGAAGTCTACCGAGTCACCAGATTTGGGAGCTATTGTAAGACAAAATTCTGCTTCTCATCGTTATTTTTTTTTCAGAGATTGGCATATTTTTTTGTGTACCCAATATATGCTTCTTGTATGAAAGAATGAGGAAACAATTAAATGAAAGTATGAGAAACAAAGTAGGACCTAGTCCCTGCTCAAGTGCCTGAGGAGCAAAATAGCATCAGTACTGGGACACCAAAGCCAAACTTTCTTAACTCAAATACCAGCTCAATTTTGTGCCACTTTACAGAATTTGTTGGTAATAGTATGTATCTTACTTTGTCATTCTGAGGATTAAATGAATTAGTAATCAAATGCCTTAGACAGTGTCTATGACTGGTTAATTTTTCTTTATCAATGTAAGCCCTCAGGATTATCTAATTAGGTTGTAAATATTTAAATGTTAAGCTAAAATGAAAATCAGGAATTTTAGATTTGATATTGAGTAAAAAATAAAATATTTAATCTTTTCATTTTATTATTATATATTTGATAATCCTGGAAACTGACACTAAATTTGCATTTTAGTTTTAGCCTAAAAGTTTGACTTCATTTTAAACTATTATGAAATTTAAAAACACTTAAATTTTAAAAGATTATATAATTAATTCTTCCATATTTTATTTTGTTTCATTTTAAAATAAGCAGAGGACTAGAAAATGCAATTTTAATTAATATTCAGCATATGTGATGCTGCTCAGATAAACCCTGTTACTAGCAGTCATTAAAAAGCGAGATGAAAATACTGAATATCAACATTCATCTATTGTGCCATTGGAAAATAAACACTTCAAAACCAATCATGGAATTATGTATTAAATATGACCTTTCCCCCAAGAATTAATCTTCCATCAAATTTCACTATTTTAATGGAAAAAGTCAAAATTGAATTGGAAAGGCAGTATAAGATATCCTGCATTTTTGTCATTTTTTGATTTGAGTCATCCTAGAGCACAAGTGAGTCATTATGGAGCTCATTGCTTTGGAGTGAAACCTTTTGTACCAAGTGAGGCAATATACAGCAACCAGAGGCATGACCAGTATGGCCCCGAAACCTACAAGAGCACAGAGAAGAGGAGAAAAGCCTGTTGCCCACCTCCTGCAATACTTGAAGGATATGTTACTCTGATCTTTTCAGAGATTGCCCTTCTCAGTTTTCATGTGTACCAACAGCACTGAACTGTGTGATAAGCCAGTATCTGCTGCTTAAAATAAACAACTGAATCCTAGGATGTGTTACAGAGGTGAAGAAGTTAGTTAGCAATCCAGCATCCCCTGAAAAGTCACCCTTTAAAAATGTTCTGATTTAAGTGGCTGTCCCACTCAGCCCTCCTTTTCCATAATTCTCAAAGCCAAGAAATTCACCTGGCATGACATCTTATGAAGTGGAGCTCCCTGACAAGGCACACATCTTTTGAGTTTATGCTGCCTAGCATATTGAAATTGATTATATAGATTAAAATATTGTAACTGTACTTTCAGGTTTTTAATTTTATTAAGCAGAAGTGATTTTTTTTTTTTTTTTGGTACCAGGGATCAAACTCATGACCTCATGTTTGCTAGGCAGGCGCTTAAGCCAATGAACTAAATCCCTGGCCCAATGATGTTTTATTTTTAAAACATAAAAATATAATTACTTTTGTTCCTTGTTCCAGATGTGTCTTTCATGTGTATTTTGTATGTGTAAAGTGTGTGTATACTCTTAAAGATCTCCAAATACATCTTAGTGCAAAACTATGCCTTTGCCCCATATTACTAGGCTTATTATCCCAACTGTGATGAGTCCTGTAGTTGGGAAGCAGTCTGTGGATGAGTAGAGCTTGTTCTAAATCCCAGATTTGTCATTTACTATTGGTGTGACCCTTGGACTTCATTTTGTTTATTTTCTAAACAGAGATCATTTAGTCCTGATTTTGAAACATGCATTGCTCATCTCTGCAGGCTGCTGGGAGAATGTGATTGTAAAGAACCCAGTACAGCATTGACCCATAGTGAATTTAATGAATGGTAGCTGTGGTTAGGGATATAATTATTCACTTCTTTTAATTGTGACACAAGGATGGAGGATGGATTCAATTTTCAGAGACTCATGATTATAGTCAACACCATTGCCACCCATTAATTATATGATCTTTGACCAGACGTTTCACATTTTGGATCTGGTTTTCTTACCACTAAAGCAAGGTAGCATCTGCTATGATTACTTAATGCAACTGTTGTGAAATAACAGAAAATAAAATGACAATGCATTATATAAACATAAATAGTGTTAGTTTTCTGATGCTTTGTTGGTGCTAGATTCCCACTGAGAATAATTATGTCTTGCAGAAGCAGGGACATCAGCCAGTAAGTGTATGTGGGATGGTTGGTTGACCATTGTTCCAATAATGTGATAATTGGAGTTCTGAGGACATTTATGTATTGGCAAATTGAAGCAGAACAGGAGAAAGGGTATGTAGACAACATTATCAAGGAAATTAAATCTTAGCGAACCTTTATTTTCCCACCTCATTCACGTTTCATGATGCTACACCTGCCACAAGGGCCTGGCTGTAGACTGACATATGAGTAAGTAAAGTTACTGTTTAGGGAAATCTAAGCCTCCATGAGATGACATTAAATGATAAGGCAGAGAGCTGAAGAGAGTTTCAGATAAGGCTCACTTATGTCATGCATCTTCAGCGTATCAAAATATAGGTGGCAGAGTGAAGAAGAGAGTTCATATTGAAATTAAATATGTGATATATATGTCCATGGAGCAGAAGACACCTGAGAAAGTGAAAGTGAAAACAGAACAGTGTGTATGTGCCTAAATGAAGGTATATGTGTTCTTATAACCTGTCATTTAAAAGGGAGAAAAGAATTTTAGAACACTAAAGTTTTTATGCTGTATAGCTGAGGATATCTTCTAGGATCCTATGAGAAGTTGACTGTGAATTAAGAATCATTAAATTTAAAAAACGAATTGTGATTTAAGAAGTTTTAAGTCAGATAGCAGTTTATTCACTATTTATAAATATGTCATTATCTTTGATTACTGATACAGTTTACTCAAGATTAAAATTTGTTCATATTTAAACACAAGTCTATTAACAATGATAGTGATGATATGTTAAATAATAATATTGAGTTAAGAATTATATTGCCCTGCATTGTGAATTAAGGCAAGAATGAATGAGTAAAGGGGAGAAAGAGTAAAAAAATTGCCTTTATATGTTCAAAGGATTCATTAAAATAAAGGATTGAAAAGAAGACAAAAGATATTTGAAACAATATATGTTTGATTCACTTTTATATATCCAAATTCCATTAGCTTTCTTTTTAAATAGATACATTTCCTTTGCTGTGAAGGAGAATGGAGATATTTTAAGTGATAGCATTCTGGTTTTTCTTTTTTATTTTATTCTTAATAATAGAATATAGTTTACATCTTTTCTGATTATGGCTTGCATAAGAAAGCATGAAAATTTTTCTTTCTCATCAAAGGAACTGAGTGTCTACTTTCGTAAATCTTTAATTTTATAAAGATTTCATCTAATTCTAAACTCTTAAATACACATTATTGAAAGATATCTATTGTTAAAATGTGCACAAATATATTTGATTAATATCCTTTAAAAAAAACAATTTGACTTATTTTAAAAGTAGCTTTGCAACTTAGGAACAATCACTAATTATTCCCATAGATGTTAAAACCTTATATCCTTGGATTAGCACAATTTAAGCTTGTACACCTGTTCAGTCATTTGACTCAAACTACACATATAAGCAAGAAATGGTTTTTGCTTCCTACTTTGCTGACATTAGCAGGAAATATATATATATATATATAGAGAGAGGCATCCAAACTGATTTGCTTGCCACCAGAT
>RJWT010008979.1:0-25618 GCA_004365215.1 Cuniculus paca | reverse complement strand
TTATATCTAAGGAAATTTTCAAATCAAGCTTGACATTTTTAGGACTCAAGGCAAGAATAACTAGCAAGGCTAGGGATGTAGCTCAGTGGGAAATAACAACTTTAACATGCATGAGACCCTGAGTTCAAGCCCTAAACTGAAATTGATGATGATATTAGTGCCGATCATGAAGATGATGATCACGATGATTATGAAGATGATAATGACAATCAAGATCCTTGTTTTCTTTTACATGTGAAGCCCAGATTATAAATAATATAAGAAAAGAGGAAAAGAAAAAACAGAAGATAGGACAGGGAGTAAACTTTTATGGATATGTAAAGGTGACCTGGAGATGGGATGATGAAGTAGAGGAGGTCAGGGAAAGAAATGACAGTCATAAAATTTGATACAAATTTATGTTAGTTCTCAGAGTTGAATGTAGTTATTATGCATTCAAAACATACTAATAATAGGAAAGAAAAAATGATAAGACTCACACAATATTTTTAGCTATTTAAAAGTCGTAAGTCAAATTAATATACTACTAAATGAAATCAGCTCTGTTCTTCCACCCATAAATATGCTTTTCTAATGAAACCTAGGTTTTTACTATAATTCTTGAATTATAAAGTCCAACACTGGAATTTTTGACATGGAAGGAACTGGCTTCTGGATCATCTTGCACCATGAGATGACTTTCATGCACAGACTTTGGTAACGCGAATGAAACGTTCAAACTCAGTCCACCACTGTGCTGCCTGCAACCTGCTTTGAATGCAGATCTCACCAGCCTCTAGTTGTGTGCACTGTATACATGGTTTCCCAGGAAAGACATCATCTCCTACCATCTCCCTCCCCTTGGCCTTGTGAATTCGCTGTCATATTCATAAGCATGGCCAGAGGTAGGTCCATGGTGGAACACTTGTAAAGCATAAGGTCCAAGAAAAGATACTCTCTTACTAAACTATGTGGTATTATTATTTTAAATATGTACTGTTTTCATTTACATGTTACCATAAAATGATATAAATGTAAGATTCTTGTGCAAGAAGTACAATGAACTGTAAAAGCTGAGTGACTTTTCAAAAGAATGTAAACTCAGAAATTTTTATCTTCTATTTACTAATGTACACAACTTATTCGGTTCTGGAAAATATAGGTAGATAGATAGATAGACAGACAGATAGGTGAATGTACAATGATCACATAAAGGCAAACAATCAGATGAGAGCGTCAAAGCATATGGTAACCTTTAGCCATAGAAATTATTAGCTAAAGAATAGATACGTATCTTCTTTGTTGTGCATAAGTTTTTGATTTTATGTAATCCCATTTGTTGATTCTTGATCTTATTTTTTGTATTATTGGAGCTCTACTCAAGAAGTCCTTGCCAGTTTCTGTGACTTCAAATGTGGAAACCTATTAATAAACATAGAGTAATCTGTGTTATCTTTCAGTACTTTCAATTTTTTTTAATGCAAGTCTTTGATCCATTTTGATTTGATTTTAGTATAGGGTGAGAGTTCATAATCAAGTTCTAGCCTTCTGCATGTGGATATTCAGTTTTCCAATTATCATTTGTTGAGGAAGTTGTATTTTTCCAAGTTTATGTTTTTGACTCCCTTGCTCAACACTAAATGACTGCATGTGCATGGGGTTGGTTCTATGTCTAGCCCATAGGTCTGCATGTCTCTGTCTGTCATTGTTTACCTTTATTTTTGTTGTTATTTTACTGCAGCTTTGTACTATTACTTGAAATTCTGTATTATGATGCTTTCTGCTTTGCTCTTTTTGCTCAAAATTGCTTTGACTATCCTGGATCTTTTCTAATTCCATATGAACATTCAGGTTTTTTTTTTCTAGTTCTGTGAAGAATGTTGTTGGTATATTGATAAAGGTTATATTAAATCTATAGATCACTTTTAGTAATAAGGTCATTTTAACAATATAAAAAATGCCACTTCAGAATAGGGTAATTTATATGCCACAAACTTGCTGTTATCAGGTTTCACACAATTTTCTTGAATACTTGGATTGTTCAAAACAAAGAGACAAGAAGATGGGCTTGGCATAAGCGCATATAAACTAATTAATATTTACCATAAAGATTCTGAAATAAAATATATGAATGGAGACAAATCTTTTAGGATGCAACAGTGAGTGTCAAAAGTACTGATTGAATTAATATTATTTTCTTGGCCTCCCTGAATATTTCCAATTCTTTAGGAAGGTGAAACACATAGGCAGATCTCAGAAGGCCTAGTATAGCTTTTATAACTCATTATGAATAATTATCTTGCTCATTTATATAATTTCTAGCCTAGAATTCAAATTTATTTAATATCAGTAAATACATTTTATATTTTTATGTAATTTAACATTGACATACTATAATTGTATATATTAATAGGGTTAAAAGTGATGCTACAATATATTTATACAATGTAGAATGATGGAATCTAGATAACTAACATATATCATTTCAAATACTTATAATTTATTCCTCTTAACTTAAATTTTATAACTTTTGATCCACATTTCCCCATTCCTCATCATTGGGTAGCTGCAATTGTGTTCTCTGCTTCTATGGTTCAAGTTTCTTTTTAGATCCCACATATAAGTAAAAGGATGATATATTTGTCTTCCTGTGGTGGCCTTGCTTAACTTACCGTAATGTCTTCCCAGTTTATGCCTTTTTCATGAGAGAAAGAAATTCCCTGTCTTTTAAGGACAAATAGTCTTTCCCTGTACCATCTAATTTGCTCTCTTTATTCATTCGTCTGTTGATGGACATAGAGTTTGATTCCATACCTCAACTAATGTAAATTATGTGGCAACATATATGACAAATACATTAATTTTCATTACCTTGGGTGTATACCCAGAAATGTTATAGGAGTATTGTGTAGTAGTTCTGGTTTTAGTGTATTTTTATGAAATCTTCATGCAGTTTTTCATAATGATTGTTATAATTTACATTTCTACTGATAGTAGAATGCTTTTTCCACATCATATCCAACAGTATTTATTTACATTTCAAATATCATAACTTTATGAATAAAGAAAAAAAATTTTTCCATCAAGTGCACTAAATGAACCATTGTATCAGATGACTTCTGCATGACCAATACCATCAAGATTCTCATGAACACTGAATTCAAAGGGATGATGTTACAGTATTTGACTAAGAAAAGTATGCAATGATTGTTTCTTTTGGCTTTGTGGTCTTCCTGACTCTTTAGCAATGCTTCCAAAATGTAAATATTAGGACTTCATGCAGATTATGTATAAGAATATAAATTTGTATTGAAATATCTAATTCATTCCTAAATATGATATATTTTGAATAATCACATTTTAACCAAACAGCATAGTTCTTTTCAGAAGGTAGATGACATTTTGTCATTTGCATTTACATGGGAACATTTTCCATGTTTTCTTTATAGAGATATATTTAATTTCATGTAATTTATTTCCAAAATGTTTCAAAAGAAATTAAGTTTAAATCATGACCAGTTATAAACCTGAAGACATTTGACATTCACTAGCCACTTAATTTTTTTTATTCTTTTCTGTGATAATTAAAATAAACTGGATATTAGCTTTGAGCTCAAGAAAGTCACACAAATATTTTTTCACTTTACTCATGAAGATTTGCTATTTTAATGCACTATAGGAAATATGTAATGAGTGTAACTATCCTATGAGACAACTTTAAAAGTTATGATTGAAGAGTCATTTTAAAGGATGTAAACTATACCATGATTGCTTGTGCTTTTTTTATCTCATGAATGGTTGGAGGAGGACATCCAGTGCACTGTATTCTGCAGTGTACTGCAAGTCTTAGACCAAACCTGTGGTCAGCTGCTTTCCTGTGGTCAGCTGCCTGCCTTGTGACATATCATAAACCTTTGTAGAAAACAAAAAGGAAAGAAAGAAAGAAAGAAAGAAAGAAAGAAAGAAAGAAAGAAGAAAGAAAGAAAATATACTTACAATATACTGAAGATAATGCGTAATTAAATAGAATGTAACTATTTTGTGTAAGAAACAAATGAACATTTTAATAGTACATAGTTGACCTTTTAACTTTCTAAAATACATAATTATTAAATACTTTTACAAAACAGAAGTCATCCAGATGTTTGACAGGTTAGTTATAACTGGTTGACAATATGCAGAAAGTAAATAAGAAAAGATGGTGAAGCTCTATTAACTGACAAGACTGCATCCTGGGCTCTTACATTCTGGAAACTTTATTGGAACCATGGAGGTAATAGATACAGCATTCAGTGTTACACATAGTCAACAATTCCTCCTCTAGTAAACCAACCTATTTCCTGTCTCATTTTGTTGATCAATTCAGTTGAAATCTCTTTCTCACTGTTTAAAAATCACTTATAAATAACAACATTTTGTCATCCTTGTTCACTCTTGTAACCTATACCTTCCTGAAGTGAGAAAGGATCAAAAGTTTTGAGTTCATCCCTTTTTTCTCAAGGCGTTGTAATGCAGACTAAGGGCGTCTTAAAGGATGCACCCAATGTTCATGGAAGCCTGCTTTCAGGATTTATGAAATGAGGACGGTTCTGCAAGGAATCAATTGGCTTCATTGAAGCATTTCTCATATCTTTTCCAATGTGTGTCAAGTTGTATCGACAATCTATTGAATGAAAGCTGGTCTGTATTCTCATGCAATGAAGATGACTTGAAATAATGGAAATATCTCTTTATCTAATAAGTTTTTGGATTTTATGATAGATATAAATGGATCAATAAAGTACACCAAATTTAAAGCTCCAGGGCTCTGGAAATCTCTGGGTGAGAGTATTCAATAATGAAGTAATTAATAAAAGTATGGCTGAACAGAAGAAAAAACATTTCAAAATCTGTGAGTTTTTTTTAGTAATCCTTTTTTAATGTTGGAAAGTGATTCCTTTTGATCTGACATTAAAATACCTATACTTCCTCAAAAGTGCTTTGACCTTTAGCGAAGTGGTATGATCAAAGATATTTTAAGCTGGTTTGGCTTTTATAAAAGACAAGCAGGCTTTACAGAGTTTTAGAAATACAGATCAAACTGCAAAAATATATATTTCTAAATGTCAAGCATAAAATTAAAACAATAAATTGAATCATAAATAGAGTTTCCTTTGGAAAAATAAAACAACCTATGCATACATCCATATATATGAATGTAGAAACATATACATATATATGCATATATATATTATATATGCATATATATATATAATACATAAAGACATTGTTTAAGGTGTTCCTTAAAAATAAATGAATGCTTTAGAATAAAACTGTGGCCATGAAGACACAAGTATTCTGTATGAGAAACCAGCAGTAGTATATACCGATTGACACTTCTGATTAATTTGAAAAAATTCAAATGTAATTAAAAGTTGAATTACATTTTAAACCAGCAATTTTAACTTTTAGCACTTACTGAAAAATTGAGGGAAAAAAAAACCTGTTGATTCGATTGTCCTGAAAATTGGCAGTATAACAAAATTATTATTGATAACATGCCAAGAATTTAGGTATATTTTCAAGTATTGAGTAGTTAAGACTTTTCAGGAGAAAAAAATTGAAATGAAAAAGATGAAAATGTTTCTGCTTCCCAGATTTTTGAGGTGAGATGCAACGTATTAACTTAATCTTCCTGTTTTGTTCATATATTTGTGTGTGTGTGTGTGTGTAGAAACAGAGATTTTTGGAAACTTTGATGTTCTTTATATAAGAAATAAAATTGGTTGATATAAACCAGGAATGACTGAGTTTTCTGTGTGGTGCTTCTCAGATTGAAATGATAAAATAAGTTCTTGTAAGATTAAATTGCTTGAAATAGCATGCTGATTTTCATCATGGTAATCTTCTTGTTAACACAAATATAAAGTAAGTGCCAAATAATGTTATGTTTTAATCCTTTCAAAAATCTAAATACTGTCAGTTGTTGTGACTTCACCTTTCCAAATATTATATTGAACACAATATGTAATATAAAATAGGTGGTGTAAGACACCATTACCCAGATTAATGAAAAAGAAAATATGCCCACAATGACAGATATAACTAACTTTAGTCTTTTTTATTTATATGGTAAAAATTTGACCTTGCTCAAATAGAAGTCAAGATTTTCCTTCAATTTCTATGAGGAACCCTTGATCATACCTGATACAAGTGTTATAAATAGTTGAGCATTTCTTAAATCTTAGCAAGAATGGCAATTAGTTAAGAACCATCAATTCTTGATTTTTACATGCAATTTTAATGGTATTTGTTTTAGGGAGAGAGAAATTTACTTTTAACATTTTTAATTGTTAAATACTTATAATTTTATTAAGTAATCTGAAAAGCAATAATTTAAATAATTCATACAATATTCCTTGCTTTATTTGAAAACTGATAGAAGATAAGAGAGTTCAGGAGTCTTCTGGGTTTTTTTTTTTGTTTAGTTTTGTTTGTTTTGTTTTGTTTTTTTGTTTTTGTTTTTACAGTTATTTTTTCCTAGAATGGTTATACTGAGCACTGTTTAATTTTTTGATGGTGGGACTCAGCTGCCTGCATTTGAAATCATGTTTTGCAACTTTCCCATGAGGAAACTAAAGCAAATTTCTTAATTCTCAAAGTTGTAAGTGTTTTCCATAATACCTGTTTTCCTTTGCTTTCTGTTGCTTTAATATCACAAACTGAGTAGTTTAGAAATGCATATTCTATTCATAGTTTTGTGTGTGGGAAAGTTCAAGTTTCAGAAACTGCATTTGTGAGGTTTGTCCTGTTAGTGAGGACTTGGTAGTACCTAGGTGAGGTGAAAGAGCACTCTGACTTTCCATCTCTCCTCTTCTTATAAAGTCAGAATACACCTGGGTTAGGTCCCCATCATATAGGGTCCTCTAACTTTAATTCTCTCCTGAAAGTCCCATTTGCAAACACTATGGTCTAGTTAAATTTTTATCCTCATAATATCTCAAAATTGGAATTAAATTTTCACATGAGCTGTGTGGGAGGCATTCAGATCAGAACACTACTCATATATTATCAGTGAGATGTACAGAAGTTAACATATGTATAAAGTGCCAGGTATATATTAAACACAAAATAATTATTGCTATTATTTAAGAATAAAATATTTCATTCTATAATTAATATATTATAAATACTATATATAGAAAATCAAAAAATGAATAAACACCAAAAGAATAAAAAAGGAAACAAAAACATATATCTAATATAAATATTTTCTCTAAATACACTTGGCCTATATATTGTTTCCAAATGGAAGGTGTTTTTAAAGAAAAAAATATATTTTGAATAACTAAATTCCACGTAGAGATTTATCTTATACTCTCACAGTAAGTAGAAACCGTGGCTATTGCCTAGCTAATTTTTCATGTCACTAATTATTAGTAGTATCTGGGGAAGGAATTGTCACAAGATACCCCATCGTATTGTCCTTTCCTTCCTACTCCTCTGTACTTAAAAGAGAAATCACTATAACAAAAAAAATCCTGTAAGACACAAGTCACACATAGTGGAAATAGTTAATTTTCACATATTATTTTAAGTCATTGGCCATTGATGTAGATACAGATTTGTATTTCTACACTAATGCACAAGATTCTGTACAACTGAGGAACTAAAAATGCAATGTGAACTTTAAAGACAGTACTTAAATAAATAAAGCATAAAACAATGAAAGAGACTTAGACAACTAATCTGAAGTTGCCAAATACATTGCTTCCCATAAAGAAATTGCTCAACAATTTTGCACATTTATTGCTATCAAGTTTTGTGAAATGAAAATTTTATTTTCAAGGAACACAAACTTTATTAGGTAGCTGTCATTAGGAAGAATATTGGATAATAAAACACATTTTGTTGTTCAATTATATTGTAACGATTCAGTCATCACCAAATACTTTACACTTGGATCTAAGATAAAAAAATTAAATTGGGTTGTAATAAAGTATTGGTTCCAATCCTTGCCTTCTGTATATTTGTATTCTTTGTCATGAAGTTCTTTATTAGCTTTAGCAAAACTGGAGTTTTGGTGAGTTTCCTTTCTCTTGATTTTTGGATCAGACATATGCATAGAAAGGGTAAGGAAGGTTTCTGGGATCTCTTGCAGAAGGACTTTGTAATGGCTCATCATTTTTCAATTCCATCTCTTCATAACATCAACTTGGAGGACAGAATTGACACAGAATTTCAACATAAGAATTTTTGGAGGACACAAATACACAGAATATAATATTCCACTCTTGGCTTCCTAAAGTATAGGTCTTTCTTCCATGGTAAATACATCCATTCAATCCTAATAACTCCAAAATAAATATATAAAATAAAACTTAATCTATAAAGTAAAATAGAAGTTCAGTTAGGTGTGTATGGCTATATGCAATAAAGATTTATTAAACATGTAAACAAGCCACAGAATACTAGAAAGCATAAAATGCTTCCATATCCTGATTATTTTGATTAGGTATAAAAATGAAGGTGAATAAAGCAAGAAATTACATATCAGACATAATATTTTCTTTTTGTAACACTACATATCTATGGCCATCATTGCTCAATTACCTCTTTTTCAATATTTCTTGAAAATAGTCACTTGATTTTCACTTTTCATGAAGAATATACATTGATTTGACTCTTTCAAAGATGAATTGCAATTAGTAGTTGATGACTTTCTGACCCCCTGCAAAGAATTCATTAAGCAGATGGTACAGCGTAACTTCAGTGTAATTTAGTTCCTAGCATTCTAATTTGACACATCCTATTTAAAACTATGACCCATTTAAAGATGATTGAGAAATGTCTAACAGAGCCATTCACTTTCCTTATTTACACTCTAAAGAATTGAGATTGACATAGAAAAAAATGTATGAGATTTTTCAATGGCCCTGAAAATTTCCATTGAAGATCACAAGGCCTAATCAAAAGAAAACTCCTTTCATGAATGTGGCTATAATGTATATGTCTTTTACTCTGATGCTGCTGACAGATAACTGCTATGATGATTTTGATGGCCTGATTTTAATAGGTTGTGATCTATTTCACAAATACGTCCAAAATCTTCTTGTAACCAAAAAATCTAATTAATGAATACAAAATGTGAAATGTTGACCCAAATTTTAGAACCATTATTATTTGGGTTATGTTCTAAATTCCTGGATATATGAGGTAGAGTAATTCATTAACAATGTTTAATTGCCTTCTAGCAAGACAAACTTTAATGTGAGTTGGTAATGTAGCACAGTTAGAAAAACACTTACCTAGCATATGTTAGGCCTGAATTCAATCCTGTACCACAATGAACAATAGCAAAACAATAAAGATTATAATAATCATGATATGTAGAAGATGGAAAATATTATACAATCAAAAATTTTAAAAGATTTTCTGTGTAATATGACTGCATATTTTATTTTTGATGTTTGACTACAATTCTCTTTATGCTACTTCATTAACTTTGAAATTTCTTTTTGATGTATACTGCTAGTATCTACAGAATAGTAGCAGTTGTTTAAGAGTGAATAAAAAGGAATATGTATATTGCTCTGACCTAATCTGTACAAACAGAAAAGATGAGAAGTAAACAGATCTACTGGGCCTTTCTGTGTGCAAATGCGACACACACATTCACCTTTTTGCCAGGGTATGAAATGGCATCTGAATAATGTTTCTAAAAATAAAATCATCAGCCTAATACTATCAATGCTTTTTATTATTCTGCCCCTGGAATTTTAAGTTTTTGATAAAGGTCTTGCAAGTTATATTCAAAGCCAAAAACAAGACATAACTTTAATTTGAGCAATTGTAGAGCTTCAAATGTACTGTAGCATAGGCACATTTTGATACAAAGGAAGTCCATCTAGTGAAAATGGTTTTTAAATGGTTTAAACTGAAAAAAAAACTCACTTTAAAGCAAGAGAAATCCAGAGGAAGAGAGCATAAAACTAAAGAAGGAACACCAGGATGACCATAGGGAGCCAGGTTCTCTCTTTCTGCCTCTGATTCTCAGCAATGACTTTCACCATTACTCAATCTGCCTCATTTTCCCAAGAGCCTGGTGTACCACCAAGCATTATGCCCACATAGCAGGAAAATAATGTGAAAGGGACAAGATGTGGTTATCTACTGCTGCATAACTAATTAACTCAAATTGTATGGCTCGAGGTTGGTTATTATTACATGGTTATTAAACAGTAATAGCTAATCTTTCAGAATCCTACAATCTGTGCTAAGTTCAAAACAGTATCTGCTGACCTTGAATATTGAGAGTTTACCTGGATGATCTCCCTTTCCCATGATTTGAATGATCACAATAGCTTGTCGATTAAATGACTGAGGTCCCATGTAGTCTATCTGAGATGCACCACAGTGCATCTTTAGAATTTGGAGTCCTTAGGTTGTTGGGGCTGTGATCTTGAAGGGAATTTTGGGACTCTGCCAATCCTCTCTTTCCATGCTCATAATGTGCTACCCTCACTAGAGGTCTGCAATAAATGGGGCCACCTAAATTTCAACTGGAACATCCAGAACTATGAGCCAAAATAAGCCTATTATTTTTATCAGTTAATTGCTTCATGTATTTCAGATCTCTGACCACTTTCCTGTTTAGAAATCAATGCCAATTATATTTAAGTTTTTGTTACAAACTACCAACTTCTATTCATGTTTGCATCACTGTGGTGACTATATTTTGAAATTAGACACACTATTTCAAAATGCATTCACTTAAAACAAAGACCATTTTATAATCGTTTTCAAAATAGGGTGACAGTACCTTGATGCACTGAGGCAGATTTTCCGGTTTTGCTAGTGGCTACAGCTGTGCTTCCTCT
This sequence comes from Cuniculus paca, assembly GCA_004365215.1. Taxonomy (NCBI): domain Eukaryota; kingdom Metazoa; phylum Chordata; class Mammalia; order Rodentia; family Cuniculidae; genus Cuniculus; species Cuniculus paca. The sequence goes on along the minus strand of RJWT010008979.1, from coordinate 14,780 downwards.
ACCTGTAGCTAGTGACTGAGCTCCTTCTCTCTATATAATACCAAGCCCTTTCTCCTTCCAGACAAGGACCTTAACTGATCTTTCCATGGTGATCCTCTCTTCACAAACAGTGAACCTCTAATTTGATGGTTTGGTGTTTTCCTAAGTGCAAACATGAAGCTTCCTGGCTTTCCACACATTAGGCCAGAAACAAGAAAAGATAATCCTCATTACATTCTATTAGTAAATTCGAGTCATGGAGATTTCCCATATGTAGGCAGAAAGAAACAGAGTGAATACCACCACATACGGACAATTTAGGTTTAAAAAAATCTCAGGCAACAGACAGTCACACTCTAATACTTTCCAACGGAGGAAACTTTAAATGTAATGCAATATAGCTCTTTTGTTTCAAGGAGGAATGTGGTCTATTTAAACATAGTTTAACTAAAAGAATTTATCTTACATAATAAGAAAAGCCCACCAAGATGATAAGATTGGCATAGATTCTCAACAGTAATTCATGGATGCAGCTTCCATCTGTCTTATTCACAGCAGGGTGATTTCATCTTCACTTACACTGCCTTAAGATTGGCAGAATGCATCTTTATCCTCATCTATTGAACTTTAAGTCTATGTGAAAAAGTTACAAATGGAGCAAAATGATCATGTGTGGCAAGGTTTTTCTATCATAAAAGTAAACTAGGAGACAATTATTTACTTTCATTGGGCAGAATTTTACCATGTAGCTCCTTTTAGCAGTATAGAAGATGATGAAACCAAAAACATATTATTTTCTTTTATTGCAGAAACCTTTGGTAAGTACACATTTTAAATGAAAAATTTTTACCTTTGGATAAAGTGCTTTATAAAGATCAAGCAATTTTGCCTCAATGGCTTCTCAGATCCTTCAGTATAGGGTGAAAGGAGCTTATGTTTGTTGAAAATAATCAGTTTGGGGACCGAGTTGGAAAGGAATATACATCTTCTAATAATAACTTTCCATAACCTATAATCTAAGCCGCCTAAATTTCCAGCAATTAGAGGATTTACAGTCCTGTAAAACTCAACTACACCTGTCCTCCAAATAATAAGAAAAACAAGTATAATATAAAGCATTTGTCAAAAGCCTTCTGTTGAATATTTTCAGAGAGATAATGGGAGAGAGTTTGGTAGCAAGGTCAGATGTAACATACTGCATTCACTCTATCAGTAGCCTGCTGATGTTCCAATATAATTAATGTTCATCTCCTAGCTTTGTGGCACTAAGCTACAAAGATGAAATCCTTGTAAGTTTTAACTAGTGAGTTTTAGTGCACTTGTGCATTTTTATCTGTAGAGGTTTCACTCCAGAACATCCAAGGATATCACCAATGCTCAACTCCCTCACACAAAGGGTGTGTATTTACATATGATCTGCACACATTCTAACATAGTTTTAAACATCTTTAGATTAGTTATAAGTTTCTGATACAATGTAAATACTGTGTAAATGCTAACTGTGTAATATTGTTTAGCTAATAATGACCACAGTAAGACTTCCAAGCATATTCAGTACAGACACAATATTGTTGAAATATTTTCAGTACTCACATGTTTGAATCAATAGATTCATGTTCACCAGAGCCACTGAGACTGGTGTAGATGCAATATGAGTCATAACAAATACTTATTTGGAAACAGTGCTACTTTGAAATCAGTCTTTCTTTCCATTTTACTTGAATGGAAACAGTGATGATGGAGCAACATTAGTAGCTGAGTGACATGGATAGTAAAGTCATCCCAGTTTCTTGCATCTTTGGACTGTTTCATGTAGCACAGAACAGGTAGACTCAATGTGGATGTGGAATGAACTAGAATGTCGGTTCCTAGAGAAAAATCGTGAGGTTTATTAGTTTTATAAGCTCAGCCTTAACTCTGCCCAGTAAAGAACTGATGCACTGGCAGGCATTGTGTTTGCCATGAGAACCTTGAAATATATGGAATTGATATTGAGAACTGGAAGAGCAAACCACTGACCTAAAGGGCTGTGGCTCTCAGAGAATCTATTGGAATGAGGTAGTGGAATGTTACCATGTGTAGCTGTTTATTGCTGCATTTAGTTAACTTATTTCAAGAATTAATGAGCTCAAGCAAGAAGTAACCAAATTTCAAGCAGACACTGAAAAAATAGGAATTCATAAATGTGGCATTTGATAGGGTTAGAAAAGTCCATTTGTTTATCACCCTGTCTACTGGGAGGTAACCTTGCTGCTTGGTTTTCCAGAAAGTGTCCATTAAGCATCTCCAGCCCACAACGTGAATCTATGCGTGATCTGTGCATATGGTCATTTTGAGAGACTTGCTTTGAAAATAAGTCCAGTGTTTTATATGCTCTTGGCTGGCAACAGAGTCAACATTAAAATGATACTTGCCGAACAAAGAAGCCAGTTCATAAGAAAAAGATTATTTTTTTTTTTTCTAAAACAGGGTCTTGGATATAGCTTCAAGCATAAGAGAATAGCTGAATTCAGTAACATCAGAAGCTGGCTGGGTTTTTTAAGGAATTACTTTACCAAAGAAACCATACGCTTATCCAACAAAATATCTACTTTTCCCAAATCAGTGGGAGCGGAAGCAGATTACAAAAACCAGAATGCCTCTGAAAACAAAAATATCCTCAATATTCATGCAAACATCGACAGGGAGCGTATAAAACAAGAACAAATCTTACAGAAGAAAGGCAAGGATCACAGAAAGCAAGGAAAAGGAAATTCTTTCCAAAAAGCACAGATGAGTTTTAAGCAAGTAACTTTCTATGCAGATGTTGCAAGGAGTCTCTGTATTTACTGTCTAACAAAATACAGTTCTGATCCATGATCGTCAAATTATTCTTTCCATTTCCAAATGAGAAATTTTATTGTAATTTTACTAATTTTCATTACAAAATGTTTTTACTTGATATCAAATGTAGGTAGTTTACTTGGTGACAAGGATGGCCCCCGAAGATCTTAGTAACTGAACTGAATGTAAAGACTGACTGGGACAGGAGTTGTCTTCCTAAGAGACAGATGAGTGTGTTCAACATGGAGAAGGAATTGCACGGGTACTTGGTTGATAAGACTGTGGCAGAGGCTGTTGCCTTTTTCTTGTTTCAGCCATCACTCTCTCTCCTACAGTTTGCCACTTGTGTCAATTAAATTCTAACCAAAGGTACATGCATAGAAGTAATACACAGAAGAGCCACTTTACATCTTTTCCAAGGAAAGCTCATTGTCCTTCAAATTCTCTTCTACTTCTGTTACTTCTGGATTACATGTTTTATAAATGACCACACCTGTATGCATCTTAACCTTCATCCTGTCTTTTATAATTTGATTGGCTGTCCACCAAATGTTTTATGGATTCTCTTTCACTTGTAAATATGAGTTGAGTTTTGTGATTAATCTGGCCAATATGGTAGTATTGGTGGAATTTGAATTCTCTAGTCAGATCAGAATAAAATCATTCTTATTTGGCTTTCAGGAAACTTTGGATGTTCTCTTTTCAAAACTATTTGCAAGGAAGTCCATACTCCAATTAAGAGTCCACATGTGACTTTCCATTAAATACCCTTAGCTAAGATCTCCAAAGACTGAATCAGTTTAGATATTTGAATGGAAAAGCTTCACTGATACAAGTTCCTCATAAAGTAATGCTAGAATAAAAAGAAGGCAAACTTCAGCTACCTGCTGAAGTTGTGGAGCAGTTTCTCCGTACTGTGGATGGCTTTTCCCCTCTACTAAATTACGGTGAAACAAGTGTGACTCTTACTGAAACTGCTGAGTTTGAGGATCTTAAATATCACTGCTGTCACAGTTTGTTGGAAAAATTGAGCCTTTTCTATAAGCTGGCTCCAATGTGATGGTTTGTTATCAGGGACCTGACCAAGATCCCCAATCTCCCAAATGAGTGTATGGTGAAGGCTTTAGTAAGTGAGATAAGTGGGATGATTTTAGGGCTCCAAGAGAGTCAAAACCCTCTAATAGAGTTCAAGACTCTGGGGGCTGGCACAAATAATGTCTCTGGGCAGCCCATATTTATTTAGTTTTCAAACAAGGAAGGGGTTAGAGTGGAAAATGCAGAAAACTGAGCAGGATCTTGGGAGTGGTTCAAGGATATTTCCAAGTAACAGACTATGCTAATTTAGGAGAATTATCTTATGTTAATTTAGGAGAAGTATCTTATGTTAGTTTAGGAGAACTATCTTAGAAGAAAAGTCTCCAGGTTGATTTTCACTACAGGAGTGAAATGCCTACAGCTACAATCTCTGTCTTGTTAATTGGGGTTGAGTCAGGTGTCCTCAGCTATGGCCTTATCTTGCCCTTTGAGGCATCTTTTTGTTCTTGGGTAGGCAATGCCCAGCCATGCCACAGTCCTGCATGTGTGTTCAATTTCCAGCTTCAACAGCTCCCAACAGTTTGTCATGATCATTTAATTAATTATCAACTGTGCTTTCATAAATGTAATTATATGTATTTTCCCAATAAGTGTTGACCTGTTATTATATGTAAATTGAATTTTGTTTTTCTGCTGGGAAAACCAGAAGGAAATAGTTACAGATGATCTCTGTGCCTGAATCAATCTCCCTTATCTCTCTAACTATTTACCAAAAACTTTGTGGCTTAAATCAGAACAAAAAAAAGAAAAAAAATTACTCTCAGAATAAATTTAGAGTTTTAAAAATCAGAAGTCTAAAATCAAGGTGTTGGTTCATGTGGATTCTTTCTGGCAGGTTAAACAATCATCCACTTTATTAACTTTTTCAGACTCTAGATCTGTTGACACTCCTTGGCTCTGAGTGTATTACTAGAAGAGTACAGTTTTGTTGACACCTCTGTCTCTCTCTCTGTCTCTCCCCTGTGACTTCCTGTTTCCTTCATATAAGGACCTCCATGATTATATCACATTCACTTGGACTATCTCTCTGTATCAAGACCCTTACCAATATCTGCAAAGTCACTTTATCACATAAAATAATATATTTATATATTCTGGGGATTTGGACATATACTTACTTTTGTGTTGTTGTGATACAGTACAACAGACTTGTAGTTTATAAAGAATGATTTTTCTAGTTGTAATTGTTCTAGTTCAGGGAATGGAAAATTGAACACTGAGGGGTAATGCCAGCTGAAATCTTTCTTCCTGTATCAAAACATGACAGAAGGCGCTGTGTAACCAGAAAGAGAGACATTTTGAACCTACAACCTCAAATTCCTTCAATCAAAGGAAGCTTTCATGACCCAAGCACTTTCCTTTAGGCTCCATATGTGAGCATGGTTGAACCAGGACTTTGAAGGACACCTTCAAATCGCAGCAACACCTACTCACTCTTGAGGAGACAGTGTTTAGTGCATTGCATTCCCCCATGGAACATTTAGTTAAAGACATCTTATTGGGAAAATGAGTGAAAAATCTTATTCTAGATTTAGTCTGATTCTTTTATTAACGTTCTTTTCTTTCATGGTTTTCATTAAGTGATTTTGAAGGCCAGTAAGTGGTTTTGAGTGAATATTTTTAGATTAAAATTGAAGTAGTCAAAGCAATTTTTAAAATTTCTTGATGACAGTGTTATTTACTACAGCACACATTAGTGCCCCATCATTTGAAAGGTAGAAGAAATGCTACAAAATAATAGCTTATGCAGAAAAATTACAAGATATATCTTAAATATACTTTTGTTTTTCTGTGTTAAAAACTTACTGTGAAGCTAGGAGATAAAGTTGTCTTCAGTCTTCATTTTTTTAAGAGAGGAATTTGTTTAAGAACTTAGTTACTCTGGCAAAAGACATTTAAGGTTAACTTGAATCTTTAGGCCTGAGAGAGTATAACAAATAACAGTTTACATCTATTTTTCTCCATGGCAATATGTGCAGCAAACAAACAATTTCATAGTCTCATTGTACAGAAGAGAGGCATTTCAATAAGGAAACTTCAGTTACCTATGAAGTCTTTAAGACAGCCACTGATACAAACATCAATATTGATACAGAGAGAATATGGGCATGGAAAATGAATTAATATGGTGTAACAGTTACAAAACTTATATAGTATTATAAACATTCAGACTAGGTCTTTTAACATTGAAAATGGGTGCTGAAATAGATTTCTGGTGGTTGCCAGGGCTACCTTTTATTTCTCTGTCACTATCTCTGTCATGCTCTTTTTCCTTCTTTTCTTGGCTTAATTATTGTTTAAAACATGATTCAGTTGGACATCTAATAAAGAAAAGTACATAGAAGAAGCAAATCTTAGCTGGATTATACACTACTTATTTGGACCTGTTTCTTGTGAGAGTAGTTCAGATTTCACTGGCAAAATATTAAGCTCAAGTCTTGAATTCCGAGTCTTTTGTACTGGCAGGGAAATGAAACATTAATAAAAAAATAAAGTAACATAGCAAAGAATTTTCAAATGAGAACATTTTGTCTGGAGGAAATTGATATTTTATGAGAAATCAAGGGGAAAACTTTATTAAAATAAGATCTCGTCCATCACGGAGGCATTACTCTGTAGACAGGCCTTTCTTTGTTGTCTTTTGTCAGCCTCTTTAGTTAGCCTCAGTCTCCTTGTTAGGGGATTTTTCTTACTTTATTGTAAATACCTCTTGTTGATAATTATTGTTTATATTGTTCACATCCTATATCATCATTTAGGTGAAGCAAACTCATGAAAATATTGATTACTAACTTGATTATTAACTTTACCACTAACATTATGATTAATGAATATGTCTTCCCACACAGACAGTATAAGATAGCTGTATCACAAGAGGTATAAGTTAAATCATCTAAATTGATGACATTATAGATGAGACAAGAGGCTTTTTTCCAAAAATGGGGCAGTATATTTTATGGTAAAATGTGTTCCTTAGAGAAAAACATTATGAAGTGGAAATAATGGTCTTTATATCTATGTAACTCATATAAAAGGATTTATACATTGATTTTTTTATGAAAATGTAAGTAGGGTGTCTTCTCAAAGTGTCACTGAAGTCTAATGTCTCTACATACACATTTATTAATAGGCAACAACTCCTGTTAAAATGAATGTGTGAAAATTTACTACAGCGACAAAGTAATCATGAAGCTATTTTGTCACAAAAATACGTTAAAAATGGAAGTACTTATAAAAGAATAAGTTCAATTTAGTCTAAAATCTAACAATAGAATAAAGGAATAACGTGAAACTTCTTTGATATATTCTGGCATGGACATTTTTCTGGCAGCAACCTGTCAAGTTCTGTTACCATGGTGTAAATAAGTAGATTTTAGCAGTGTGTCTTTACATTTAACTCATTTGTAATATGGTACTCTGACATATTTCATAAAATTTTCATTGGATTTATTGGTAGGAATAAAATCAATAATATTATTAATGATTTTGTCAAGATACACACAGTGAATAACAGATAAATAGTGAACAAATGCACTTGAAAGGAAAAAAGGAATTCTAAAACAGTTAACAATTTAGAATGCAAATTTTTATTGTTTTGCATACTCACATTTTAGTAAATATGCCGTTGTTTAAAACTTGAGGAATGACTTGTAATTTCATTTCTACAACAGTCCATTAACTTCTCCAAGTTAAGTAAATTTTTAGCAAAGTATAGTTTACAGAGCATATTGTCCCCATGTAATAGCAAGGCACTTTATTAATGATCCATAAAAACCAGCTGTCTTTGCCAATGTATATTCAAAATATTCATTAAATTAGGTATTTCAAATGATAATAAGGCGAGGAGGAAAAATTAAGTATAATTTTTTTGAAAGTTTGTGAAAAAGCAGTTACTCTCAAATTTTACAGTTTTACAGAGAAAGTTTCACACGTTAGAAATTTTTTTCTTCCTAAAATTTGCTAAGCAGTCTTTACGCAGATCATAATCTCTGTTAAAAAATGATTATATAATTTTCATTTTCTTACAAATATACTATGGCTAATATCATTTAATATAAAAAAACAAATATTTAATGGAAACAAATTCTACTGAGATATAAAAGAACATTATGATTCACATCATCCCAATACCATTATTAAAAATGCATATGAAATCACAAGGTATGATGGCACATGGCTCTCATCCAGACACTCGAGAGGCTGAGGCAGGAGGATCACAGTGAGTTCCATGCAGCTTGGGCTACATAGTTAGTTTGAGACCAGCCTGAATTACATAGTAAGATCCTGTCCCCCTGAAAAAGTCTATGAAGTTACAAAAAAGATACATACATATTATGAGTCTTCTCATTTGTGGAGACAAAAGGATACTTTACAAGTTCTGAAAACAGGACTCCAAAAAACAAGGAACTGTTTTTACCAAAACACTGGAAAGGTTAGAAAGTACATTCTTAGACTGCACTTCATCTGATATGTAACCTGTATTATAGCAACATTAGTGGAACTTAAAAAGTGTTAAAAAATACTGAACCTGCTTTGATTTACTCACTTTTACCATCATTAATTCTAGACTTCTTGATTGCAAGAACTAGTAAATAGTGAAATGTCTATTAAAAGCACACCATAGTAACCAAAGTTACTATATATTGTTCAATTGGCTTTAACTAACACTAGCATCATTCATAATCACAGGTCATGCCTCACAACCAAGAAATTAAAATGAGTGCACTATTCTACAGACCATAATTTTCTCAGGCTTTCTACTAATTTCCTTTTTCTTTGTTAGGACCTGATTCACCTTGCCATGTTTTATTCAATCATATCTCTTTTACTTTCTAAGATGTGAGACAGTCTTTCTATTGTTTTCAGACCTCAACAGTTTTGAAGAGAACTTTACATGCATTTTGTAGACTATTTCTTAATTTGATTTTCATGTTTTATTATGGCTACATTGAGTTTTTGGTCTTTTCTGAAGTATCGCCCAGAAATGTAGGGGCCATCAAGCTCTTTCTTAGCTAATGAAGTTAAACTCAATTGAGTTTAAAAAAAAAATAGAAAATACGTAGGCAAATTTTTGAGAAAGGAAAATGTCAGTCTTTGTTATACTAAGTTAAATATATTGTGTAAGTTAGGTTGAAGTTTCAAACTGATTGGTTTGGGGATCTATCCCAGTGGTTGCAGAAGCACATTGCTAAGAATGTTTGGGTGGATCATGAAGAATGCAGACTTAATGACTGTGGCTTGTCCCACTCCCTTCTGCTTTAGCACTCATCCCCTGCTCTGTTTCCAGTTGCCATGAATTCAGTAGCTTTCCTCTGCCATGTTCTCCCACCATGATGTTTGTCTTAGTTACATTCCTCCTTGAAGAGAAAAAATACCCAACACCCACAAGTTATGGAAGGAAAAGTTTATTTGGCTCGCTGTTTGTAGAGGTTTCAGCCCAAAGCCAGCTGACTTCAAGGTAGGTTGGCATGGCAGAGGGGCACGGCAGAGGAGAAACAGTTCACAAAGGATAGAAAACACAAGGCAGAAGACATTAAACTACAAATGTAAATAGCAACTTCTTTCTGTCCCTTTGATATTACATCCAGGCCACCAGGTTTAAGGCAATGCCAAGTTAATCAGTGACCTAATTTATTAATCACACAACCTTAATTCCAGAATCACACATTCTACATGCAACCAACTCTGAAAAAGCCTCATCCACAACTGCATGAGGCTTTGGAAGGATGTCCAAACACAGGTCATACCATTTTGTCTCTGCCCCCTCAAAGATTCATGCACATCACTTAATGCAAAAGGCATTTAGTCCAACTCCAAAAGTTGTCAAACTTGTAACAGTTTCTGCATTGCTGAAAAGTCCAAGATCAAAATCTCTGAGATTTAAGGCAAAATCTGAGTTCCAAATCCCCGTAAAAGAAAGAAAATTAAATACTCCCAACATTCAGCTATAGCAAACTCTGAGCTGAAAAGCCCTGTAAAAGAAAAGAAAGTTAAAGACTTCTAACATCCAGTGGCACAAGATGGATGTTTCCATTCCAAAAGGTAAAATTAGGAGAATTCAAAGGAATGGGATAAAAGCAAGTCCAAAATCCAACAGAGCAAACATTAAGCCCTGTATTTCCATGTCTAGCATCTGAGGCAATCTGTGGCAAAATATGAACTCCAAAGGGTTTGAGTGGATCCACTCTGATGGTACTTCTGGTAGCTGTAGCTGCCATGGTCTCTCTTTTTGACTGGTTTTGCTAATATATTGCAGTTTTCTCAGATTATCCACACTCCTGACTTCTCCAAAATTCTTGGGTCTCCACTACACCTTCAGTTTTAAACTCATTGTTTTAAAAACTCTCCTCTCAGTGGCACACTGCCCAGACTTCCTTCTGAAATCTGAGTGGAAGCCTTTCTGACCCCATAACTCTTATATTCTGTATGCATCTAAAATCAGCAACATGTGGATGATGCCAGTGTCTGCTACTACCTGGAGCATTAACCAGACTCTCTTCTCTGTTGATTGTAGGGATCTAATGCCAACATTTCTGAACACCCTGAACCTAATCTTGAGGAACAAATTCTTTAGGCTACCATCATTTAGGAGCATGATGTTCTGGGGCTATCTTCTCAAAGCAAATTAGTTCACTTTTGCAACCTTGACACCTCAAAGGCTGGAGTTCTACTGTTTCTTGTGATGTACTTAGGCCACTTTTTCCATTGTCCTTTTACTCTTTAGCAACCAAGTTCTCCTCTGCTCCATCTTTACAATATGCAGCTTTATGGGAATTTTCTCTCTTACCAAACTCAAAATGTTTTAAATCATTGTGCTGGGATCATTGCTCTTGGTTCTTAACATAAATCTGGCTAAAACCCCCTAGAGTAGCCATGACATGGCCTCAACATTAGATTGTCTTGAAATTTCTTTTGCTAGATTAATTATTCCAGCACACTTAAGTTCAGTCTCAGGCAGTCTCTGAAGCAAAATCTCTGAATCCTTACAAGCAAAATGTAGATAAACTTTCTACCAATGCATAACACATTCCATCTGAAGTTCAACAGCCAATGCAGTCCTTCTTCCTTATTTAGGCAATATTTCTATCAGCATTCAGGGATTATGAGCTCAATCACAATCTCCCATCAAGTACACCTTATTTTACAGTTCTACTTCTCTAGGTGACTCTTCCAAAAGTTTCCAAACACTTCCCACAAGTCAGTTGCAAAGGTTCTTGAGCCACATGGCCTGGTAATGTTAGAGCTATGATCACATTTAAGATATCAAATTCTGAATTTGTTACCTTCCACATTGCTCAGACAAAACACCCAACATGCACAAGTTAAAGGAGGAAAGCTTTATTTGGCTCACAGTTTGTAGAGGTTTCAGTCATAATAAGCTGGGCATGGCAAAAGGGCATCATAGAAAAGAAACAGTTCACAATGGGAAAAAGACAGAAGGCAAAAGACACTAAACTACAAATGACAATAGCAGCTTTTATCGTGCCCCTTTGATATTCTATCTAGGCTATCAGGCTTTGGGTGGTACCTGACCAAAGAGTGGCCCAATTTAGTAATCATACATTTTTAGTACCAGCATCACACATTCTAAATCCAGCCACCTCTGGAAAATCCCCACCTGTGACTGTATGAACCTTTGGCAAGACATACAGACCACAAGCCATAGCAATGTTACTATCTCGAAGGTGATCAAACATGATCCATGACCATGAGCAAATTAAACTTTCTGAAGTTCTAAATGTTGATTTTGATTCTCAGTGACAAGAAGCTGACCAGTAAAAACTAGATACAGAGAAGAGGGTTTGTTGCTGTGACTATGCTTGATCATGTAGTTTAAAAGCCTATGGTTTGTGGGAAGATTTTGGGATTGTTTGAAAATGCAGGGTATAGAGCAGAAATCTTTAAGCAGAATCTTATGGGTGATTCTGTTCAGAGACCAGAACAGAATGCTGAAAAATGCAAACCCTAAAGGACAGTTTCAGAAACTTTTGGTTGTGCAAAAAAACTCCAATTGGCAACCAGACTAACAGTCATTTGTACTGTGTTCTGGCAAAAACATAACAAAACATAACAAAACAAAACAAAACAAAATAAAACAAAACAAAACTTCTATATTTTGTCCATGTCTTGAGAGTTTTCTGGAGACTGAGATAAAAGGTGGCCAACTAATAGATTTAGCAGAAGAAATTTGAAGACAGTTTAAATTCAGACTGTGCTTGAGTACTACTGGTGGTATTTAGCAATATTTATAATGAGAATTAGGGGAGAATTCAGAGCATGAAATTTTGAAAAAAAAATCTTTAAATATTAACTTGGTTGGACCTTGTGTAAAGCTCAGGACAAAAGAGGTATTATTTCTTCTCAAATGATTAGTGTCATGAAAAGAAAACCAACTACTTTATACCTGGAAAAGAAGAAAGATTCTTAAGGGAATATCAAAAATCAGCAAGGTTCCACCTATTGTTTGATGCAGGATGTAAGTATTAAATTTTCTTTTAACAACAGATTCCCTGAGACAGTTGGTCAAGAAATGCCTGCTAGCAAAATGATTTTCTTGGATTCATTTCATCATGCTCAGTATCCAGGCACTCAAAATCTTGTGATATCATGATCCAAGGGGTGCTGGCTACTACTCCTGCTGACAGCAATTCTTACCATTGTCCATGTAATTCTGATTTCATCAACATGCAGAGATTGAAGGGAGACTTCTACCTCAATTTCAAAGAAAGACTTAGAAATTGAGATGAGGAGCCTTGAGAAGGCAGTGCATGTAGTTATGAAATTAAAACCAAAGATGCAGTAGAAACACCAGAAAGCCAGAGATGCAAAGAATATAAAATATCTTCCAAGAAAACCTACATGTCATGAATGGAGCCACCCCAAGAGAAAATTTATTGTAGGCAGTAACTGGCAGGGTCATAGGAATAGGGATGATCAAGTCCTTTGGAACTTACATTTTACCTCCTTGTGCTCTGGGTGGCATTTTTCACTACTGTGTTGCAATATTCTTCTGGACCAATTATTTTTTATTCTTCTATTTCTGCCTTTTGCAATGGAAATATTTACCCCAGGCCACTGTACCTTGGGATTATGTAACTTGTTTTTCACTTTTACAGAGATCACAACTAACAGTTTGCCTTGAGTCTCCAAAGAGATGTGTACTTAGACTTTTGAAAAATGCGAGAAATGTGAGGCCTTGGGAAAGGGATTATTGTTTTTCTAATTGTATTCAGGCTACGTACTTGTATTATGTTAGTCTTAATTATGGACCTGCTATTGTCTTTGTTTGGAGATGAAGTTAGGCTTAAGGAGATGTGTTTTGGAAATAAAATGAAAAGAGTTGGAATGTGGTGGTTATAACTGACTTTTAAATGCATTTGCTTTGGGATCTGCCATGTGAATTTTGTGGAGCTCACTCAGTATTATGTCTGGACATAGAAGCATGAACTGGGGTCTTCTTCCTGGTTCTTTGTGCTATGACACTTTTCCTCTGCTCTGCTTCTTAGCCACGATGAACTAAACGGCCATACTCCACCATACACTTCTGTCAGTATATCTCTGATTTGAAGTCATCCAATCATGAACTGAAACCTTGAGCAAATCAAATCTGTTCTTCTTTAAATTTTAATATCAACATTCCTGGAGAGACACAATGCACAATGTAGAAATCATATATATATATATATATATATATATATAGAGAGAGAGAGAGAGAGAGAGAGAGAGAGAGAGAGAATATCATATAGCATAGCATAGAATATATATCATATATATCATATCATCTATATCATATATATATCATATATATGTATACTTGTATGTATATGTTAAAATGGATTAGGATACTAATTGTTTTTAAATTTTATGCCAATATAAAGACCTAACTGAAATTTAAATTGTTAATTGTGACTGTACGTTGAAAATTATAGAGACATATTAATTTTCTTAACATCTGTATCAGTCAGCTTTCACTTCACTGAAAGACAATAAATAACCGAACCTACAACTTAGAGGAAGAAAAGTTTTATTTTCAGTTCATGTGGATTTAGTCTATGCTTGGCTATCTCTGAGGCAGAAATATTATGTTGGAATGACATAGCAAAAGAAAGCATTTCTCCACATAATGGCCAGGAAACAGAGAGAAAGGAGGAATCCAGAGACAAGAATATACACTTTCAAATAATAACCCCAGTGTCCCACCTTTTCTGACCAGACCCCAACTCTGACTTTTGTGGAACATTTTATATCTAAACCATCAGAAATGTAGGCAGTTATATGCACTTGTATGAATGAAAACTTTCTACTACCTTAGGCAAGTGTTGAATGTATAAGATGACAACAACTATAGTAAAGTGCAGGAATAGGAAATGTACTATAGTAGGTTAAATTGTCATCAAAATTTGTTTAAAGTTTAATGCCACTAAGTAAATTCAAGAATATTCTACCAGCTAATGATATAATATTTTTAATAGAAAAGTGGATGTCATGAAAATTAATCATTTTGCCATTGTTGGAAAAGAAATGTAAATTGAGTGCTTGCTGTATATTGAGAGAGGAAACTGTGTATTTTTTAATGGCAAATATATTTTTCTTTTAGATTTATCATATGTACTGAACATTTTCCAATTATATTTAAAACTTTTTATGGCATATTTCAGTATGAAGTAAGTTGCATAAATTATGATCTTCATGGTAATGTTTAGTCACAAATTCAAAACAACCTAAAGTTTAATAAACACCACAAAATTATTATAAAACTATGGAAATAAATTTAAAAAGAAATACTAGATTTGGCTATTACAAATTGTGCTGCTATAAACATAGGTGCACATACATCACTGTGGTAAGATGATTTCACTTCTTCTGGGAATATGCCCAGAAGC
>RJWT010008978.1:0-25607 GCA_004365215.1 Cuniculus paca | reverse complement strand
TGGGGCCTTCCCAGCACAGATCTGTGAAACAGACGTGCATGAAACATTGTTGTGGGCTTTAGACCTCCAGTTGGACTCTTAAAGGACACTGTCATGGGCTCTAGGTCTTCGGCTGAACTCGTGCAGGACATCGCCACGGGATCCAAGCCCTCAGTTGGATCCTTTGGCCTCTAGTATGTGGACAGGTCTCCCATACTTTTTTACATTTAACTCTTTGGATGAATACATTCCTATAAATTATGTGTCCTGCATTAAAACTTTTCCCTTTTAAACTTTGACTACAACAACCGCCATCTAGTAAATGGGACAAATAGACCTGAAAAATAGACAAGTATGCCATAGGTTTTCCACCTTGGACTATACCCTCCCAAACTATGAGCCTAAATTAACCCATTCTTTTTGTAACTTGCTTATCTCACGTGTTGGTTACAGTAATGGACAGCTGTCTAATCCAATAGGGACTCTTTGAAAGCCAGTTGTGAGCCCGCTGGAAATCCACAAGTTAGAATAAAATTGTATCCTAAGGAAACCTCATCATTCCAGGTGCAGAAACTGAGTTACTTTAGAATTCCCTTGTGCTCAAAGAGATCTTTCCACTGGTGTAGGGATAGTTGCTGCCCACCTTGCTGACCTCGCATTCCTCTCCCTCCCCTGCTGCCTCAGCGTCCAGCACAGCTGTCTGCTATCTCTTGTGGCTCCCTCTGCAGAGCACGCCCTTTCCTGCCTCTGCATATCGCTTACTGGGCTCCATAAAACAGACACCTTTGCTGAATGGCACCCCTCAGTCAGTCATTCTTGCTTCATTCATTTGTTTTCTCTGCTCCCATGCTTAGTGAAACTACCTGAGGGAGGGACTTTGTGTTGTTAGCCAAAGCATCTCACAGCAGGCCTGAAGTCAGCAGGCACGAGAGAAGCATCAGGCATCAAGCGGGTAAACTGATGCGTTACCCTGGAAGACCCACACCCACAGAGAAAGCCAGCAGAGGAAACACACCAGCCAAATGGTGAGAGTTTCTACAGCTTGGTTACCGAGAAAACGCAGCCTTCCCGCTAGCTCTCTGACTGACTTTAAGACTCTTAATATTTTGCAAAATGTTTAATACCAAAGTAAATAATTACAAATCAAATCATACCCATAGCTAAAAAGGCCTGTGGGCATGGAGTTTTATCATTTAGTAAAATGCTTTTTTTTTTTTTTGGTACCAGGGGTTGAACTTACAACCTCAAGCTAGCCAGGCAGGTGCTTTTGCCTCCGAGCTAAAACCCCGGCCCCAAGTAACCAACCTGTTGATATGAATGGGAAAGTTGTCTGAAATGAAGGCTTGGAACAAGCACCTGTCATTGATGGGTCCGGGGTATTGACCCTCTGGGCGTTTGCGTCCCCCCACAGGTGAGTGCCGTAAGACTCGGTTTCCAGGTGTGTGACTTTCTGCTGTATCACCAGGCTAAGGTTTGGAACATTTTATAAAAAACTAAGTTGAGATGGCAGGCTGGTTGTGAGGAGGCTGTGCGGTGTCATTAGCTGTAATTGATGGAGACTCTGATTTCGGAGGTTAACAAAGATTTGCTTTGGATTAGTGCTGTTTTCCAAAGTCATTCTGAACTGACATAAACGTGTAGCCCCCTTTGCTGTCGTCTTTTATGGGTGGTGCAGATGGATGAAAATCGGCCACAAAGGAGATCCTGGTGTTTTCGTTAATGGTGACTTTGTATAACAGATGTTGTCTACATATTAGGGGACACCACTTAATTTGTCTCTTGTGAACTTGAAGCCTCTTGAAACTATTATGTACTAAACATTGTCTGGAAAATTCCATTCTTTTGTAACCCCGTTCTCCTTCAGGAAGAGCAGCAGTTTAGAATTAGAGGAATAAAAGAGAGATTCAAATGAAGCACGACTATGTCCATTACATTTGTGCTCATCATGATTATGGTGAAGAGGGACCAAAAGAAAAGTGATTATGGTAGTACCAAGGGGAAATCCCTGGATTTAAAACAAAGGTCTAAATGAATTGGTGCTGCACAAGTGATGAAAAATTAGGGTGGGGGTGGGGCAGGGTTTCTCTCCTGCCTTTGCACACAAGCATCCCCATTGACGTCCTGCCTGAGAGCAGAACAGTGACAAAGAACCAGAAATCCTGCCTGTAGCGGCAGGAAAGTGATTTCATCCCACTCACCATCTGGTCAGTTCGGCCTATTTTTTAGGCAAAGGATTACTCACTTGTTGGGTATGTTAAGCCCCAATTTTCCACAAGGCCTAACACACACACACAGAGTTGTGATAATCCTACACCGTATTTGTCTACCTTTTATTCTCTAAAAATATGTGTAAATTCCATTTTATTTTGGAGCATCTCTGGAGAAATTTTCATGCATATCATCATCTTCATAGCCTGAATATTTTTTGCAGTAAATAAAAGGAGACTTTCACAAGACCATAAAAAGAAGGTTGCATATGAAGGAACTATAAATTGGTATAACTACTTGGGAAAGAAATTTGACAATTTAATCAAGAACTAAAGAAACTGAACATTCTGCCCAAAAATGTAAGTTCTGGGAATCTACTCTTAGATAGTTCAAAATAATAAAAAGTATGTGATAGAATACATTTCCATTTAGGGCAGGCCTGTCCCCAAAGGCCTCTCATTGTGTCCCACGCCAGAGCAAACTGTGACCCCAAACCATTGCCCGACCTCTGTCCACGGGCTACCGGCACTGAAGTGAGTTACGCGGCAGAAACATTAAAAATAAATATAAATGCAATCTTGAAAAAAATACATTTCCATCATACCCAAAATGGAACCAAACCCATGTGTTCACATTGAGTTATAGTTGAAGAGATTATTGTTACCTGACGAAATACTCTAGCTATTACAATTATGGATAAGAAGACCATATAATAACATGTATATATTTATGCTACGTATCAGTCAAACTACATGTGTATGCGATGATTTATGTGTATAAAATATGAACATGAGCTGGGACAACTGGAAAATCTACCATAGAGATAAACATTTTTGTATAAAAGGCAGCTTTAGAATGGAAACATGAAGAGTACTTGTTCTCCCCAATAAGCCCCAGCTAGTGTATTGCAGAAGCAGCTCCTTGAATATCAAACTACTTTATTATGCATTTACCATTGGTGGCAGTCCTCCTCCCCTGGCCACATTTGCAGAATATTCATAGATTATCAGTGAAAATAAAGGGGAGTATGTGCATCGGCACTCGTTTCAACACTAAACACAGCACCCTTGTTTCTCCTCTTGATGCAGGGGGTAATACTGTGGCTTGAATAGTCCACACAAATATTCATCACAGGGCCTGACAGAGAAAACAGCACAGATGACTGCAAATCTTGTTGATCATTTTGATGATGACATTAACTGGGTGAGCCAGGAACCCTGAGAAAATGCAAGAGGTTTTAATGCTAGCATTATGTATAGACTGACTTGTACTTCTAAGGTCGGGGTAGTTGTAGTCCTTGACGGGGACTGCAGCTGTGAAGACTTCTGTAGTCCTCTTTGTCCTCGGGATTCCTAGTTTTAAGAAAGTTTATCATTTTACCTCTTTGAATATTTAATATGTCTGTTTTCTTCCCAAAGGTTTATGCAGAGTAAAACAGAAACCTGTCCACCTTCTTCCAAGTATTACAGTAGATGATCTGTTTCCTGGTTTTAAGGTAACATATACGCTTTACCCCTTTGTCTATAATGCGTACCTCGGAAGGGCAACATTGCTGTTAACTGGAAGAAATAAAAGTTACAGGGGGCCGGGGGATAGGGCTGTAGGTAGGAGGAGTGGTGAAGGGCAAAGCTGCTCGTGGCAGGCTTTTGTTGTGGCAAACTTCAGAAAGCCAGCTGAAGACTTTCAGAATGGTATCGGTCAATATGAAAGTGCTGGAAGGCGATTTGGAACTTCAGTCTGGCTGGAGAGCTGCCTGCCAAGCTCTCGCAAGCAGGCCCATGTGGCTGGGCCTCTTTAAGAGTCAAAATAATTACTCAGCCTGCTGCGTGAAAACACCTCGTTGGGCCCCCACCTATCCAGCCACGGACGGTTCAGTGCCCTGGAGCACAGGTCAGGTGCCTGGCTGGTCAGCCTCTAACTGAGATAGTCACTCTTCACCTTAAAAACGGCACATTCACTTTAGAAGTCGAAATGAGGTCTAATTGCCATGTGCGGCCCTGGACCCCACTAGGGAGTTACACTGAATGGAACACGTATCATTCTGAACTCCACAGCACATCTGGAAACGGCTGGTCAAGGGTCTGTGGTCCTGTCCCTCGCACTCAGCCCGCGGTATTAATGGTAGTTGTCAGTGTTGTCTCACGAGCAATCCAAGATGTCTCCAGAAGATGAGGCCCTTGAGTGTCTGACATCACCATGTCTTTCCGGCAGAGCAATGAGGCCCACGAGGTCTGAGTTCCCACCTTGCCTGCCAGAGCCTGCCTGTCCTTCCTGTCCAGGACCAGCTCCCCCATCTGCACCACTGAGCCCAGCCCCCTCTAGTCTTGGTGGCTTCAACTGTCTCCAGACACTCAACTTTCCTCATTAGTTCTTCTCATTTCCTTCAGAAGAAAAATCAGATCTTCCCATGTCCTTTTTAAAGAATTTTATCACATGAACAGGCGGGAAGGAAGGAAGGAAGAAAGGGAGGGAGGAAAGGAGATATTCTTCATAGTAATACAGCAAATAAAAGCAGAAAAAAAATTTTATAGAAAAATCACTGTTTTGTAACTAGCCAAGTAATAATGGATTCAGGCAAAACTCAACAGGGGATGCTAAAGCTGCTAAGTGCTTGTCCCTAGAAGCAGGACAGTGACGTGGCCTCCAAGCATCTCCCACAAAGCACTCATGACACGGGGACACAGCTACTTCCCAGTCGCTGAGCACAGACCCTGGCAGACACCGCGCCTCCTGCATGGTGCCCTGAGAAGGACGTCCGTTCTGGGGTATTCCTTCGAGAGGTGGAAACCCTGATCCAACACTGAGGAAGCACCATTGTCCACAGAGGAGCACGACACAAAGAAACCAGCCCTAACCCTCGAAAATGTCATAAAGACAAAGAATGGCACAGCAAATAGTCCAGACTCGAGAGAATTGGAGAGACATGATATTTAAATAAAACCTGTGACCCTTGGGCGGGGATCTAGCTCAGTGGCATAAGTGTCTGCCTGGCAAGCACAAGGTCCTGAGTTCAATTCCCGGTACCAAAAACAAAAAACAAAAAACTTGTGATCTTGGCTTGGATTAAGCGTGGGAAAAAATAGATACCAAGGACATTTTAGAGACAATTACTAACTTTTGAATATGGTATGTAAGTTAGATAGTAGTGTGAAGTTTCTTAATCTGATAACTATTATCAGGAAAAGAATGCCCTTGTTCTCAGGAAATAGCTAGACTGCCGGGGTCGTGGTAGCAGCAACTAAAACCGGTCAAAAACCAAAGTGAGCATGAACGACCCGCAAGGGCAGAGCAGTCGACCTGGTCGTGCTGCCACCCGGTGGTCAAGCTCCACACACGCTTAGCGTGCATGTGACCCTGGGTTCCGTCCCCAGGACCAAAACGCCAAAACAGAAACACACGAAAAACCCTACGAGCCCGGTCCCTGAGAGCGCTTTGTACAGTCTTTTAAAACTTTGCGGTAAACTTGAATTAAAAGTTTCCCAAATTCCCGAGATGCCAGCCTCCCCCAAAGCTAACGGTGACTCGCTTTGCCCCCTTTGAACTCTCGTCCTCCTGTACGCACTGAGGCCCCTTCCTCATTTATGGTCACTTTGGTTCCACCCGCAGTGACCTCCTCTGTGGGGCGGCGCTGGGGACAGAACCCTGGGCTCTGCCACTGAGCTGACTGCCCCCCGCGAGGGCCTCCTTCTCCTCTTATCCGCCTCGACCTCCTGCGAGTTTTCTAAAGCGTCCAAGCCACTCCCCTGGGAACCCTTAACTTCCTGTGGGTCCCACGGTGCGACTCTCTCTGTCCTCACCTGACTCCCTCATCTTTTCCAGTGTGTTCGCCGATTCTTCTTCAAGGACTCCTCCCCTGGCACCGGCCTCTCCTCTCTCCCGGGCACCTCATCCGTGCCTCCTGCTTTCTCCCAAGTAGCCGGAGCCAGCCTCGGCCCACCCGAGACCCAGGCCTCACTATCAACAGCCCGCTGGCCTCTCGTGGATTTCCCCAACTACCAAAATGGAGTAATGATTTCTCTCACGGGATCCCCTCCTGCTCCATCGCTGATGTCCCGAACCACTCTCTCCAGCTCGGAGTAGCCCCTTCTCCCCTCCACTCCTGGCCTCTGAAGGCCCGGGGTTGGCGGCTGGAACCCTGCAGGAGTGGCCGGCATCGGTGACACCGCCCGGGGCAGCCCGGCTCCTGCCCCTCCCCAGGTCTCGTGTGCCCAGGTGCCCTTGGCTTCCCGCTGGGCAGCAGGCGCATCTCCTGTGTGGTTCCAGTCCCTGTCCTGCGCTCCTGCTCTCTCCGCCTCCCCAGCCCTCCGTGCGATAGGCTGCTGCTTTCTCGAGGCCTGGCTTGAACCTCACTCCCATGGTCGTCTTTCCTATGCCCTCCTGCAAGACTGAACGGACCAAGTCAATGCTCTGTGCCCCTTAACCGAGCCCCGGCTTTAGGGCTCGTCCCGCCTTTCACATTTTAAACTTCTAGAAAGTAAGGCTATGCAAGATCCATTTTTTATTTCCAGCAGCTCCCAAGCACGCGGTAGAAAACAAATATTTAAAAGGACTTTCATTTCTGCACGCTGCAATTCTGCCGACTGCCCTGGGCTGCTCCAACAAAGTCTGCGGCCTGACCGGCAGTGCTGCTCTGCTGTGCCCACGCCAGTCACCCGCTCCTCTCCCTAGCTTCCAGCTCGTTCCTGCCTCTGCCCTGCCTTGGGTGCAGGCAGGCATCCTGCACTGTCCTGATGGCCCACCTTCCTCTGCCCTCAGAGCTTGGCCTTCTGGAAGAGCCAGATGACACCTTGGCTCGCAAGGCTGGTGGAAGGCGGCCATTCCGTTCTCCTTAATGACTTTCGCCCTATTCCTGCGTTGCCCTCCCCCAGCCCCGGCTAGGCGAGCAGCGCTCTGTGCTGGGTCTGATCTCATGGGCTACACAGACAGGGACTTCAAGGGCCCAGTGAGGCTCCACGGAGCAGCTCGCAGAATCCGTCAACCCACAGGCAGGAACGCTAACACCCAGAGGCGCTGAGCACACTGGGCCCGGGCACCTGGGCTGCTGGCAGCAGCCTCCTGGGTCCCCACGTCTTATCATCATCATCCCTGTGAAGAGAGCTTTACACATCATAGTGCGTAAGTTTGAAACAGTCTCCCCGTAAAAGCTCATTTCACAGCCCTAGCTCATCTTCTCTAGTGCCAGACAGCCATTGTTCCAATTTTTGATAGCTGAATGTATTATATTTTTCTATGTTTGCTAAGTAGGTTTTCATGTATGGTAAACAATGCAGAAATACAACAGCTCACATACAGGAACTAACTAAATATCACTTCTTGTTTTGCCAGATAATTGTAAAATAATAGCCACCTGGGAAAATCAGGTATAGTTTTCTATGCCATAATGTCTTCAATAGCATGAGGTTTGATTAATATGGAGGAAAAAGCTGAAATGCGACAAGGGAAGAGGATTATTTACATCCCGGTTTGTTTGTCTGCAGAGAAGCTGTAATGCTGCACAATTTCAATGATTTCACAAAATTGGTAGTTCTCAGCAGCCCCTAAGCTTCTCCATTGACCTGATTGCTTCTGGAATTCATTATCAACAAGAGATAAGGATAATTTTCCTGGGATTATTGTCAAGCGTCTGATTGTGTAGGCAACTACCATTTTCAGGTATTTTCTGAGCATAAAAATCATGCCAAACAGAAAGCTGAGATCAGGAAGAAATCCATGAAACATGTATTCAAACCTAGTATGTGTCTAGATTTGTTCTGCCTTAAAATTAAAGACGACGGAACCAAATCTTTCGGATTCAGCTTTACTGAATGCTCCCTTTCTCAAGTGCATGTAATGTTCTTTCTACTTCAGATATTTGGCACGTCTAACCTGCTTTTATTTTTTAAAGTGAATCTTCTAAACAATTCATGCACCATTTCCAAAATAAAATGTCTCCCCAGCACCTAAAAGGAGGATACCCTGTCACCAACAGAAGTTTAGTGGCCGAGTTTATCTGTGTAACCCAGTCACGTCATCATATCTCCCTCGCCCCACAGGAAGCGCCAGTAAGCACAGGTGGAGTTTTGGTTTGGGTCTCTCCAGAGATAGCTCCCGTTTTAAACAGAATTCTCCCATTTTGTGTCCGATGCATCTTTGGGATGGAACTATGACTACTCCGAAGAAAGTGATCGCTGGAGCGAGAGTACTCAGCTAGAATCTGCCTAAGTGACATCATGTCTTCCTCAGGTATGATATTTGAGACTCGCAACACCTCTGTGTGTGTGTGTGTGCGCGCGCTCTGTCTGCCCTTCAGTGTGACTGTTAATTGTGACTGCCTGGTCAAGATGTTGTCCAGTTTCTCCACTGAATAATTACTGGGATTTATTTTTCTCCTACTAATAAGTAGTCTGTAAGAACACATTTTAAGATCATGCAAATATACTACTAATGGTCAAAATTTTCCCCTAGAAAGGTTGATCAATGTGTAGTAAATGATACTTAGGAAAAATAAGTTCTAGTATTCTATTGCACAGTAGGGTGACTAGAGATAAAATAGTTGTGTATTTCAAAAAACTAGAAGAAAGGATTTTGAGTATTTTCACCACAAAGGAATGATAAATGTTCGAGGAAATGTTTTTCTTGATCTGAATACAACACAATGTGTACATGGTACCCCATCCACATACCCTTCTTGTCAAAGACATAAATTTTTAAAATAGATGTAAATAAAAACACAAATTTAGACCCAAATTCATCTTAAAATTTATTATATGATAATAGCAATATCTTAGCCATAGTAGGAACAAAAAAGAGGAGTTAGGTGTTAAGACAACCAGTCATATGGAAAAAGTTAAAACTGAACTTTTACACTATGCATCACAATAAATTCTAAGTGGATCAAAGGTTTCAATGTAAAAACTAATGAAGCATACAAATCCATAGAAAAAATCCAAAGTGAATACCTATAATCTGGGACTAAGGTTATGGCCTAAAAATCTGAAAAGAAGGAAAGAAAAGATGACTAATTACCTAAAAATAAAATGTTTTGTATGTCAAAAATACCATTACAAAACAAAAAGAAAAATGGTGAACTGAGTGAGAGACTGCTTCTCCTATTCCATCAAGACCCATGATTGACAATCCTATTCAAAAAGATCTTCCAAACTTAGAGAAGGAAAAATGGACCAGGAACTTGAACAAAAATCTCCTGAAAAAGAGATTAACAATCAAATGGGACTAGGAACGTAGCTCCATGGTAAAGAATGTGCTTCACATGTGAGAGGCCCTGGATTCATTCCCTAGTACAATAAAATAAATAAAATTTGGTAAATAAAGAAAGGAAGGGAAAGAAAGAAATTCAAATGGATCTTAATCATGTGAAAGGATACTCACCCTCACATTAAGGGAAATACAAATTAAAATAATACTGAGATACTATTTATCATTTATCAGATTGCCAAAAATTATAGAAAACACTCTCAGCGAGTCTGTCCACAACAGGTGCTACTGAACACTGATAATGCAAATGCAAAGTGACACAACCCACCAGGGGAGGAACTTGGAAGCACGTAGTGAAATTATATATGTAGTTACCCTCTGATCCAGCAAGCCCAAGTTAAGACTACCTCAAAAACATCCAGAAGAAACCATAAAACGGTAATATGTAATTCACTGCAGCATCACTTGAAAGACTGAAAACAACTCAATTTCTATCAGTAGATTCATTAAATAAATGTAGAACATCTGAAAAATGGAGTACCATGCAGTTATTGAAAAAGAATGGGAACTATCTCCACAGACTAATCTCCAGGATATATAATCTCCAGGATCGGTATGCCAAAAAGTAAAGAAAAATTACTGTGTATAGCATAGTTCCATTTATAAAGAAAAGATACCTATGCATGTGTGTAGTATACATCCCTGTATATACTCCTATGTGTATGTGTTGTATCTACATACATATATAGATTTGTGAAGGTATACAGATATGTTAGACACACACACATATATACATATATATGTATATTTTTTTCTTCACATCAAAACACTGACTAGATATTTTGCAGTATGAATTATTACTTGTATCCCTGATAATAGCATCAACTGTTTTTTTTTTTTTTTTTGTGGCACCAGGGATTGAATTCATGACCTTGCGCTTGCCAGGCAGGTGCTTAGGCCACTGAGCTAGATCCCCGGTCCCTGCATCAACTTTTTTAAAGCATACCTTTAAAAAGAAGCATTAGAAGCTATATTCCAACAGACTAAGGGATAAGAAGAAAAAGGGATAAGAAGAAAAATTCAGAACTCAAAAACAGATAAATAGAACATAGATGTTTGCATTAAAAATTTATGAAATCTATCATCAAGGACAATGCATCAAAGATAAAGTTTATCCCAGTAAGGCAAGATTGGCACTATATTAAAAAGAATGTAATTTGAGGCATTAATATAAGAGAAGATCATATATCAACTAAACACATGCAGAAAAAGTATGACAAAGTTCATACTTTTATTATTCAAGATGATAAGTGCCAACAACCTAGATAAAGAAAACTTCCAGACTAATGAAAGGCACTAGCCAAATGCCAAGATGTGTAGGTAACTATTCAAAACAATGCAAGGGTGTCTTCCTTCATCACTTCCATTGTGTATTGGGCTAGAGGCCCTTAGCTCTGCTACATGGCAAGAGAACAAAAAATAAGGCATAGAATTTGGGGAAAAATGAAGTAACACCATATTTTAGATGATTACATACGCACGAAATTCCAAAGGAATTTCAAAAAAACTAGAATAAATGAATTTAGTTAGGGCATAGGACATAAGGTAAATATGGGCAAGTCAATTGTATGTCATATACTAACAACAATAATCCAAAAGTTAAATGAAAAATGTCATTTACAGCAAGCATCTAAAAAATGTTTATAAATTGTAAAACTCAACGTTGTCAGGATGACAGTTCTCCATAAATTGATCTATATGTTCAATACAATTCTGATCAAAATCCTAGGAGACTAAATCTGATGTGTCTGCTGAATGACTTTTGTCTGCCTGGAACTTTACGTAGCCCATTCAGGATCTGTTAGAAGCAAGTTTCCCAGCATTGATAATGTGGAACAAGAGTGACCAGTTTGAAAGAAAAATGTGTAATAATTGTATAATCTATCAACAGGACATCTCAACTCAGAATATTGTATTATTTGATACACTTTTTCTTTTCATACAGTGGATCTAACCATTTAAGTTTTTGCTGAGGGATCTGAGATCACATCTGAACGATGTCACTTGCCCTTATCAGTAGGAAGGTAAATTCACCTTGGAGTAAAAAAAGAAGAGAGAGAAAAGTGATGGGGTGGTAGACTGGTAGTATGCACTAAAGAAATTAATTAGAATAAAAAATGCTTAGTTATAGAACCAAAATCAAATATAAAACTAAAATCATTATTTACATTTTGCCATAATAAAACTAGTAAAAAGTTTCCTTAAAAAACTATAAATGTGAGTAAATTATACCACCAATCTTCCAAAATTACAAAATGTACTATAAAAATGTACCAGAATGAAGACTTGCAGCAATATACAGCCCTCCAAGATCTTCAGTTGAAAAACAACTAAGCAAAGAGACAAGAAGCAGAACTCTGGAATCAAGAGAGTCAACAAAGAAACTAGAAAGCCCAGGGAAACTGGAGAAACTGAAGACAACACAAAGGAAGAGCAAAAGGAAGGCTGGAAAGTTAACCCCAGCCCTAGGAAGGAGGTCATGTCTCCACAAGTAGGGTAAGCCCACAGAGGGTCAGCAACCCCGGGGATAAACCACAGACTGGCAGCACAGCACTAGCCCCAAGGAAAGCCCACAGTTATCGCGAGCTGCAAATACGGTGTGGCGTTTTGCTCTGAAGTGGACTCCTGCTGCGGAACAGGTTAGAGAAGAAATTGACCGCAGTGTCTCCTTTACTTGGGAGTGATACGATCAGAAGGCATATTTAAAACTGAGCTACTCTGGGATTCAGAAGTCACAGAACAGCTACACTTCAAGGTCTCTGGGGTCACCCTACCACAGGAACTGTATGAGAGACAGCAACTAGAGCAGGGGCAGGCCAGTTGCAGTCCCTGGAGAAGTTTAAATGGTGGTGAGACAGGGCTGTGAAGGACACAGCAGTCCCGCCTTCTATGAAGAGAAGCCGGACTGGATCTACGTGGTTTTCTGAGAGGGCTAGGTCTGAAAGTGCACACATTAAGTCCAGCAGATGGGCTGGCCTCCCTCACCGCTCACCCCCAGCACAAAGCTCAGTGGTCTGTTTGCTTTTGCCATCTGCCAGTGTGATCAGCAATATACTTTGGCTTGCACAACTGCCACATCCTGGGGTGTATGGACAGAGGTGCCTCTAGAGCAAGTGGGGCACCTCAAAAGCCCATGGCTGTAAAATGAGTCAAAGATAGCAGTGATGTGGGGCACACAGAAGGGGACACACACTAAGAGCCACCAGAGTGAGCACAGCCCTAAGGCAGCACTGACTGGTAACACCCAATAGGAAAGGCACACGGAGACTCAGCATTCACACAGCAAAAAGCAGGCCTTCCCTGTAACTTACTATCTCTCACCCGTATCTGGTGGATTCAAGTGCCACAGGCCCTAGAAAGAAGCATTCACTCAAAGACTTGGAAGAGTTTTTGTACTCAATTCTTTTTTTTTTCTTTGTTCTTTGGGGGTTTTCTTTTTTCCCCCATCTTTACTCTTTGTTTTTATTCTTTTCTTTTTCTCCTTTGACTTTTTCTGTTACTTTACCCAATTCTATTAACTTTCTTTGTCTTTAACTGAATTTTTACCTCACTTTTCTCTCATCTTCCTTTCCTATTTCAAATTTTACTTTTTTCATCTTTCCTTCCCTTACATCCAATATGTTTATTATTTCTATTAAGCTTTATTAATTTTGAGCTACTTGACTCTGTGATTACTGCTGATTGTCTTTCTATTGTTACTGGTGCTATAGTTGTTATTGATAGGAGATTGTTACTATATTTCAGTATTCAGTTTGTCTTTATGTCTACAGTATTACTGCAGATCTCTGTTACTGAGGCTGGTATTGTTATAGCTATTATTGGTTCCTGTGATATGTCACTATCTGGTTTGTCTTTCACTCTATTCTTGATCTTTTTCTATTAGTAATAGCATGGTGGTTGCTTTTTATTAGTTTGTTTTATTTTCTTTATGTGTTTTTATTTTTTTTATTTGTTTTTGGTCTTTCTGTGACAGGATTTCACTATGCAGTTCAGTGTGGTCTTGAACTCACTTTGCAGGCCAGGCTAACCTCAAACTCGCAGCGATCCTCCTGCCTCAGCCTCCTGAGTGTTAGGATTACAGGCATGTACCACCAAACCCAGCTTTATTAGTTTTTACTACATGCCAATATCTGGTTTGTCTTTGTGTTATAGACATTACTGCCATTCATTTTCTCTTGTGTCGTGCTGGAAATCAACCCCTCAGAAAAAAGATTTGACATTAAACCCTCAAATATTATGCTGAATTGGTTAAAGAGGGATATTAACACCAAAATATAACCAAACCCAAGAACACACCACAAGGAAAAAGAATCTAACTAAAGAGATCTCTACAGTAGCAACAGAGTTTCCCTACCTCAGCTGATCTTCAATCCACAATGCAAAACAACGATATGAGAAGGCAAGGAAACGAAATGTCTCCAAAACCCCTAACTCTCTCAAAGCTGATCTCATGGACACCAAAGTAGAGGCAGCAACAGGCAAAGAGCCCAAAGCTAAATGGTCAAAACGTCTGAAGACATAAAAGAAGAAACACATAAGTAAATGCATAAGATGCTTTAAAAGCTCATGGAGGGTTTTGTTAAACAGATACAGGATTTTACCAATAAAATATTTGACAAGTTTAAAGAAAACACAATGAATTGAGTTAAATGAGATAAGACATGAAGGATCACTTTAGTAAAGAATAAGAAAAGAAAGCAAGCAGAAATACATGAAATGAAAAATTCAACAGAAACATAGATAGCAGACTTGACCAATGTGAGACTAGTGTGTCAGAAATGAAGACAAGGTAGATACAGTAGAGAATAAACTCAGTGATACCCCCAAAATCCCAAGACACACTGCAAGCTGAATTCAACAGCTGCTAGATGACTTTTAAAAAACCTCAGAATTATAGGAACAGAGGAAAAATTAGAAGATGACTCAAAATGTTAAAAAATTTGTTCGCTGTAATCATGGCAGAAAAATCTCCAAATCTAGGGACAGAATTCAATATTCAAGTACAAAAGATACAGAGAACCCAAAATAGTCATGACCAGAAAAGAACCACTCCATGACAAAGCATAATGAGAATTCCAGAAGTTCAACAAAAGGGGAGAATGCTAAAAGCTGTTAGAGAAAAACAGCAAGTAACCTATAAATGTAAGCCTATCAGCATAACTGCAGATTTCTCAGCACAAACCTTAAAGGCCAGAGAACTTAGAGTGAAATTTTTAAGTCCTAGATTAAAAACAATTATCAATCCAGATTTTAATATCCTCCAAATTAGCTTTCAAAATTGATAGTGAAGTAAAGACTTTCTATGACAAAGAAATCCTTATGTACATCACCACTAAGCCGTATTGCAGAAAATGCTTAAGGGAATCCTACATAGAGACAGGGAGGCCATTGGTGCCACAGAGCCCAAAGGAAACCACACATCTAACTGATTAAACAAAAGGAAAAAAATAAAGAAACCTACACTGGAAAACTAATGCAGCAACAGCGTCCAGTATACACTTTACAGTGGTAGCTCCCAATGCCCATGATCTCAACTCCCCTGTCAAAAGACAGACAAATCGAATCAAAAAGCAAAATGCAACCATGCATTATCTACAGGAGACACACCTCATCCAAAAGGCTATGCACAACTGAAAGTGAAAAGGACAGAAAACTGCTCTATCCAACCGACATCCAAAAACAAACCAGAAGAGATCGTATTTTTCAAACACAGCGAACGTTATCAAAGATATCAAGAGACTACACACTGGTAAGAGGAATAATTCCACAGGAAGAGATAACAATTATACACACCTATGCACTTCATAGCCCAAAACACTGGATTTAAAAGGACAGGTAGACATCAGCACCCTCCAAGTGAGGAACTTCAACACTCCCACAGTTAGGTCAATTGGACAGAAAAGCGCAACAAAGAAACAGAATTAAACCATACACTGAACAAATGGACTTAACAGATATCTATAGAGTGTTTCATCCAACAACAATAGAATACACATTTTTCACAGCAGCACATGGAACTTTTTTCCAAAACAGACCATATCTTAAGACTATAAAGCATGCTTGAATAAATACAAAAGAATTTAAATAATCCCCTGCATATGACCAGATCATAGCAGAATGAAGACAGAAATCAAGAGCAAAAGAAGCCACAAAAACTATGTAGGCACATGGAGATTAAATAATACAACACTGAATAGTTAATCAGTGGATCATAGAAGAAATAAAAAAGTTCCCAGAATCAAATGACAATGAAAGCACATAATACTAGAACCAATGAGATATAATGAAAACAGTTCTAAGAGGAAAGGTTATCGCTGTGAATATGTACACATAAAGGTTAGCAAGCCCAAGTAAATAACCTAACGATGCATCCCACAATCCTAGAAAAATAATCTTTTCAAAGCCTAGGCTTTCAAATTTCCAAATCTGAAAATAGAAGAAAAGAAATTATAAAGATTAGAGCAGAAATGAATGAAATGGAGACTAAAAATCTCAATACAAAGGATCAGTAAATCAACGAGTTGGTTCTTTGAAAGAATGGAAGGAGACCTGCAGGCAGGTAGAGGGGGAGAAGGGTAGGGAAAGATGCGATATGTATAGACACTGATTCCCCCAGGATGAACGTACTTACTGCATATTACAAACATATCCTAATAAAAGGGAGGAAGAAAAAATGTACCAGGTATTTATATCTAAAACTCAGTAACATAAAAACAGGAATGAGGAGAGAGAATAAAATTGCACCAAATTTCTTACGCTAAGAGGAAGTTTCAATATGTAATGTTTCCCTTTGTCTCTGAAGATATGGAAATGGGGATTAAATGTTGTTTCCCAAAAACTTAAAGGTAATCATTAACAGAATTTCAGACAGAATATATGCCTTTTTGATCTGAAGATGAATGCAAACACACATGATACACATACGTAACTACTTACCGCAAGTAAAAGAAGGATAAAAATTTTAAAAACACAGAAAAGTTGACAAAAGCAAAACAAATCAATTGCAGTCATTATAATAATTGTAATAATTAAAAATGCATGAAAAGACACATTCCTTGATTCGTAGCAATAATGTCATACCAAAGAGGCAGAAAGGTCAGGGTGGTATTTCTCAGGCAGATCCAGAGAATACAAAAGCAGGTTATAAAATTAATCTCAAACCCATTAGAATTTAGGGCAAACATTAAGTGGGGAATAAGTATCAGAGCAGATAAAAGAGTACAATTTTAAATTAAGTATTTCCACGAATCTGTAGTGTTCGAATAGAGGTGCAACAAAACGTACAAAAATTACATAAGTATATCTTGCATCTACAAAAAAAAATTTTTTTGACCGAATTTTCATATGAGCTGGGGCAGTTAGGAGGTAGAACAGGAGCAGGAAAGAATCTTCTAGGGGATCCCCCTCTGTTTCCGGCCATTTTAAAATACACAAGGAAACTGTGACGGGTCGGGTCTGGAAGCAGCCCTGAGCCTAGGCCGCCCGGGGCCGGTTCCTGGGAGTGCGTGGCCGGAAGCTCCCCGCGAGGAGATGCTGGAAACGGGACTGGCGCGGGAGAACGCGTCGCTACCGCGGCCACTTCGAGGCATCTGCAGGTCTAACAGGGGGACCTGGAGCTGGCGCGGCCCTTCCAAACGAGCGCCCTGCGAGGCCAAGGGGACATTGGTGGTCCTGAACCCTTGGAGTGGCTCCTGGGTGCAATCGTGCCAGTGTTGCGAATTCCCTGGGAAGTTTTCGGCTTCGAGCCTTGGACACGGCCAAGAGCCACCCCAGTCCCTGGGGCCGTGAGAGCGCCTGCTCAGCACCCGAGGCGGCCAGTATCATGGGAGGGTGCCGGCCAAACAGGGATGCGCAGGAGAGCGGAGGACTGGGCACGAATCCCTCTGACTACTCGGATGAGCCCCACTGAAATCACTATCTGAAAACTACAGTTTACAGGTTGAGCCGGGTGTGGTGGCCCACACCTGTAGTCCCAGCACTCGGGAGGCCGAGGCAGGGGGATCCGATTGTTCCAAGTTTGAGACTGGCCTGGGCTACAAAGTGAGCTGGAGACCAGCCCGAACTGCATGGTGAGACCCTGACTCAAAAAAAAAAAAAAAGGTTGGTTTAAATAATACAGCATCCTTTTCACCCTGAAGACAGAACTCACCTTCTTATTCAGCATCCAGGGGACATTGTAAAATTTTACCAAATAATAGGGAATAGAAAATAGTAAGTCTTGGGGACGGAGAACTAGCCCCGCCCCCCGGAAATAGCGCCATGCTGGGGCCGCCATGGGACCAGGACTTCCAGAGCCAAGCCTCTCCCCTATTTCAATGATAGTAAGATACATATGTGAGCCATTTTGTATTTAAAAATAAATAAACGTTGCATGGAAAAAGAAAAGTAAAAGAAAATAGTAAGTATATTAAAAGCATAGTCTCTATAATTTTTATTAAAAGTATTAATCATAAAAGTTATAAAAGAAGGCAGTAATCAATCAGTAAACATTTTAAGGCAGTCCAAAATAACAAAGCTAGGGCTGGAGGCATAGCTCAATGGCACAGCACCTGCCTGGCAAGCACCAGGTTTTGAGTTCGATTCCCGGTACCAAATAAATAACAAATCTAAAGTTCAGTGACAAGTAGAAAGACAGCTAAATTTCCTAAAAATGAAAGGTGCTTAAAATTCAAAAAGAAAAAAAAAAAACCTAAACAGAAAAGTAAACAAAAAACATGAATAGACCATTCAGAAAAATAAAAACTACTCATGACTAATTCACATGTGAAAGATTTTTTGTTTCATTTAAAATTTTAAAAATTGAAACCGTACTAATACATCACTTTTTACTTGAAATGATCACAACCCCTATAACTGCCTGGGTGGTCACCTATAGGAATGGGGACCTTCAGAGAATCTAAACTGACCCACCTTTCTGGAAGGCAGTTTGGCATTTGGATACAAAAAACATGCATATTTGCAGACATGGTGGTGCACACCTGTAATCCCACCACTTGGAAGGTTGAGCCAAGGGGATCACTGGGAGGTTGAGGCAGGAGGATCTCCACAAGTTGTAGGCCAGCCTGGGCTACATAGCAAGACCCTGCTTCAAAAAACAAAAAAACAAAATAAACTCCCCAAAAGTATATATATGTCCCAGTTTACTCAGCAATTCTACTGTAGGAGTTTTTTAAAAAAATTTGGGGGTATAATTTAGGTATAGTAAGAAAGCAACCTTTCTGGTGTCTGATTTTGACAAATGTACACAGTCATGTTCCATTACCCTCCCTCCCACATTCCTTCATTCCACTGCTTTCTAGTCAAACCTTCCCCTAATCTTCCCACCAACCTCATGGACGCATAGGATGTAGCCTACACATATGATTTAGCTTCTTGCGCTCGCCAAAGTGCATTTAAAAGTCACTCACACTGTTGCATTGTATACATGTACCGCTGTTTGTACATTCTCCATTTGAGGAGTATTTGTTGTTTCTAGTTTTGACGTTTTACTTTTTCTTTTATAAATCATGCATACCTAAGAAAGCTATGCCTAACCTAAGATCACAAAAAACCTTCTCCTGTGTTTTTTCTAGACGGCTTAGTTTTCACATTCATTTAGACCTATGATCTGTGTTTTCATTTTTGCATAGAGTGCAAGGTATGGATCAAATTTCATTTTATTAGAAGTGTTTTTACACTGGTTCCTGCACCCTTTATAGGGAAAAAAAATTATCCTTTTTCCATTAAACTGCTTTTGTAGTTTTGTCAAAAACTAATTGGCAGTAGATGTGTGGGTTTCTTCTTAACTTTCCTTTGTGTTCCTTTAATTTATATGCCTAATCTCCTCACTGTCATCACACATCTTGATTAACATCACACTATCTTGATTAGAGTAGCTATACAGTAAGTCTTAAAATTAGCTAGTGTGGCTTCCAAATTAGGTATTTTTTTAAAAAATCACTTTGCAGGCTGGGGATTTAGCTCAGTGGCACGAGCGCCTGCCTGGGAAGCAAGAGGTCGTGAGTTCGATTCCCGGTACCAAAAAAAAAAAATCACTTTGCTTATTCTAAATCATTTGCCTTTCCTTATAAGTTTTTTTGGGATCAATTTGTTGCCAGGTATGCTGGCCCACACCTGTAATCCCCACAAATGGGAGGCTGGGCTGAGGCAGGAGGATTGCTATGAGTTCAAGGCCAGCCTTGGGCTACAAAGTGAGTTCAAGGCCATCCTGAACTGTATTGCAAGATCCTGTCTCAGGAAGACCAAAAAAAAAAAATCAACTTGTCACTTTATACAGAAAGCACTAAGATGTTGATTGAGATGGTGTTGAATCAAGTTGGAGAGAATGGACATCTTAGTGATACTGAGTTTCCAAGGAACATGGTATACTTCATTTTATTTTATATCTTTGATTTCTTTCTTCAGTGTTTTGTAGTTTTAAGCATACAGATCCTGCATATATTTTGTTAGATTTATATTTAAATAGCTCATTTTGGGTGCTATTGTAAGTGATATCTAATTATACTTTTGATTTCTGATCATTAATAGTATATAGAAATACATTTACATATTGATTTATAGCCTATGACTCTGCTAAATTTAATAATTCTAGGTCACCATCATACTAATTGTGGAAAAGCTGAAAGCTTTGCCTCTAAAATCAGGAACAAGACAAAGATATCCCTGATCATTACTCCTGTTCCATATAGTTCTTGAACCATTAGCCAGAGCAATCAGGTAAGAGAAAGAAATAAATGGGACATGTTTAGAAAAGGAAGAAGTCAAATTATTATTTGTAGATGGCATGACCCTCTACATAACAAACCCCCCAAAATTCTACCCCAAACCTTCTAGAATAATCAGTAGCATAGCAAGATACTAAGCCAACACACAAAAATCAATAGTGCTCCTGTATGCCAATAATGAGCTTACCGAGAAAGAAATTAGGAAAGCAATATCATTCATAGTAGCATCAAGAAAAATTAAATACTTAGGAATTAACCTAACCATAGAAGTAAAAGACCTCTATGACAAAAACTCTAGAACTCTGAAAAAGCAGATGGAAGAGGACATCAGAAAATGGA
Source organism: Cuniculus paca (assembly GCA_004365215.1). NCBI lineage: Eukaryota > Metazoa > Chordata > Mammalia > Rodentia > Cuniculidae > Cuniculus > Cuniculus paca. Next base: position 5,103 of record RJWT010008978.1, on the reverse strand, counting down.
AAGACTTTCCCTGTTCCTGGGTAGGCAGAACCAATACTATCAAAATAGCCACACTTCCAAAACTAATATACAGATATAATGCAATCCCAACTTAAATACCAATGGCATTCCTCATGGAACTAGAGAAAACAATCCTGAAATTCATGTAGAACAATAAGAGACCCAGAATAGCAAAAGCAATCCTACACAACAAGAGCAAAGCAGGAGGCGGCATAATCTCAGAATTCAAATTACATTACAAAGCTACAGTGACACAAACAGCACAAAATTTGAAAAACAAAACAAAATAGAAGATTCAGAAACAATTTCAAGCACATTCAGCTATCTAATCTTTGACGAAAGGGCAAAAAACATGGTTTCTAGCTCAGTGGCCTAAGCACCTGCCTGGCAAGCACAAGGTTGAGTTCAATCCCCCGTGCCACAAAAAAAAAAAAAAAAAAAAAAAAGGCAAAAAAACATGCTGGAGGAAAGACTTAGTCTCTTTAATAAACAGTGCTGAGAAAACTGGCCATCCACTTGCAGAAGATTGAATCTAGACTCATTGCTTACCATGTACTAAACTAAAATCAAAATGGATCAAAGATCTAAATGTTAAAACAGAAACAAACTGATGGAAGGTAAAATAGGTTAAACTCTTGAAGACACAGGTGTGGGCAGAGACTTTCTGAACAGAGCCCCAATTGCATAAGAAATAGTAACAAGGGGCTGGGGATCTAGCTCAGCGGCCTAAGCGCCTGCCCGGTAAGCACAAGGTCATGAGTTCAATCCCCGGTGCCGCAAAAAAAAAAAAAAGAAATAGTAACAAAAATCAACAAACAGGGTCATACCAAATTAAAAAATTTCTGCACAGCAAAAGAAACAGGGTAAAGAGACAACCTACAAAAATAGAAAAAAAATGTGCCAGTTATTCCTCAAATAAAAGAGTAATATCTAGAGTATATGAAGACCTTAAAAAAATTAGACCTTCCCCAAATAAAAGACACAATAAAAAATGAGCAACTGAAAATGAACAGACCCTTCTCAGCAGAAGTATGAATGGCAAAAAATACATGAAAAAGCGGTCAACATCTTTGGCCATTAGAGAAATGCAAATTAAAACAACACTGGGATTCCATCTTACTCCAGAAAGAATGACCATCGTCAAGAAATCAAATAATAAAAATGCTGAGGAACCTTTCTACATTGCTGGTAGGAATGTAAACTAATATAACCATTACAGAAATCAGCATGGCGATTCCTCAAAAAACTAAAACAAGAAATTCCATTTGTGGCTAGTAGTAAAGACAAGGACAAGGCCAAAGGCCTATGAAGCACCCACCCTACAAGATTCCAAAATAAACACTTTCGTTTATCAACAGCAAAAGAAAGAAAGAAAGATAGATTTCATTTGATCCAGCTCTTCCCCTTTTAAGTATCTCCCTGAAAGAGTTAGTCATCATGAAACATGCACAGCCATGTTTACAGCAGCACAACTCATAATACCTAAGTCATCAGCAGATGAATGTACAAGGAAAATGTGGTATTTACATACAATGGAATACTACTCTGTCATAAAGAAGGGTAAACTTAAGTCCTTTGTAGAAAAATGGATGCACCTTAAGATCATAATCCTCAGTGAAATAAATCAGACACAAGCTTAAATATCACATGGTCTCCCTTTTATGCAAAACCCAAAATACAAATAAAGAGCAAAATGAAAGATTATAGGACTTAGGTAGACAGGACTTTTGCAAATAGGAGGGAGATCAGCAGATGGATATCGCAGATACAGAAGGAAAGGAAAGGGAATGAAAACAAGAATTATGACGTGTTATGCACCTGTACCAACTTCCTGTGATGAATGCCACCATGCACTGCAGACATGCACCAGCAGAAAAATCAAAATGAGAAAAATTCTAGAAAGCTTTTTGAAGATGCCCTTGAGATTTCCTGCACTGACAAGTTATCTGCAAACTGACACAATTTTATTTTTTCCAAGCCACAAGTTATTTTTTTTAATTACCTCATTGGGCCGACCAGTTTGTTCAATATAATGTTTTCTAGGGGAGGTAAGAGGTCCTCCCTGCCTTTTTCCCCAACAGGAGAGAAAAGCACTTGGTCTTTTATTGAGCTTGGCATTGGCTTCTGGTTTTCACAAGTCCGAGAGTCTGTAATAGACGAGCTATTAGAGAATGCAAAAATTAATCCCATACTACAGCATTCAACGGCGAAATATGAGTAACACTGGATACATCTGTTTTGCAAACGGATGTTTTTGAAAATAGTGAACATAAAGCCAAATTTATATCAAACTAAATGTTATATATATATATATATGTTCTAAATCAAAGAATGCACTGAAATCAAATAGCCATTTACTCTTTCAACAAAAGCAGAGATATCTATGAAATAGATTCTCTTCTACGTCAGCTTGCACTGTCCAAAGTGGTTACCAAGAAAGACAGGAGAGCTGAAAAGCAAGCCAGTGAGGCCAGTAACTGCTGCCTACAGAGAGAAAGAAATTACTGACAATGATGGAGTGATTTCAGGAGGAAATGAGAAAATCATATATCAATGAATAGAATTTTCACAAAGGAGCATAGCCATAGTTCACCCAAGCTTTGATTCTCAGTGTTCGACAAATCAATTCACTGCTGACATTTGGTTCATAGAATGTTAGTCACTAAATCACCGCATAATGGAAAACCTCAGAAGGTGGCGGCATCACTGTCAGAGGAATGCAAGGTCCCTGCAGCGGCCTCCTTTCCCGGCTCTCCCAAGCCAATTCAGGCTGCTCGGGCCGCCTGCCCTGCTCTGCCCCACCGGCCTGCTTGTGTACGCAGTAAAGCTCGTCACACCCTCTTGACATGTGTGGTGGCATCAGTAGCAACACCCAGGCAGACTTCTGTTATGGCGCCAACTTTAAGAAGTTTTATTGAGGACTCTGCGTTTTCCACTTAGAATGCAGGGCCCATGCAGTGCAGTGGTATCTTTTCCCCACGCACGTGCTCCCTATTCGAGTACTGCGAAGCCCCAGTACTCTACTACGCAGTTAAACTTTAAACACTGCTGCAGAATTTGTTGCAAATTGAGGTCCTTCGATGTTGTATTGTGTGGAACAATGCTAATCGACACGCAGGGTTGGCTTAACCAGAGCCAACGCCGAAAGGGACGTCATTCTGTTTCGCAGGGTGGTTTCAGCAGCAGTTGGAACACGTGGCTTAGCCAGGCTTCTTTCCTGTCCCAGAAGAATCAAGGCCGGCGGGTTAGTGGTTTACTAATTATGATGCCGGCACAAAGTTGGTCAAAGCCACAAACAAGAATTTTGCAAGTTGCTAATAAAAGTATCTACCTTTCAATTGCTTGTGAAACATTTGAGGAATTTGTGTCACAAACAACGGTGTGGACACAACCGGTGTCATCAAACTGGGCTCCAGGCTCTGCATAATTTCTGTGGTGTCGGTAACATTCTGTGTCACCAAACCTGTCAAGTAAGTGACTTCATATTGCCCTCTTCATTCTACCCTTCAGCTTGGGAAGTTACCTCTAATACTCATGCTCATGGCAAGACTGATGCTTTGTGCTTAGAAGACTTAAATAATTAGGAGTTATAAAAATGCATTTAAACCAGGTGTGGTGGCGCACGCCTGTAATCCCAGCACTCAGGAGGCTGACACAGGAGGATGGTTGAGTTTGAGACCAGCCTGGGCTAGAAAGTGAGCTCAAGGCCAGTCTGAACAGCATAGTGAGGCTGGGGATTTGGCTCAGTGGCCTAAGTGCCTGCCTGGCAAGTGCGAGGTCATGAGTTCAATCCCTGATGCCAAAAAAAAAAAAAAGAAAAATACATTTAAATATTTTTAGAAGATTTGAGTGGAAGAAGGGTAAAAAACCAGAAGCTACAAAGGAAAATGACTACATAAAATTTTTAAAGTCTATTTGGCAAGGGACGCTAGAATCAAAATTTAAAACCAAATAATAAATTGAGGGCAAAACCAAGAATTCCTATGTATGTTATATAAAGAATCTGACAAAGCAATACAGAAAAGATGAACCCTGCTTTTGTAAAAAGATATGAACAAGCTATTCTCAGACCAAAAATTCAAATGATTGGTAAATATATGGAAATGATGATCAACCTCTCAAATAATCAAAAAGGTGCAAACTAAAACAATCAGATGCCATGTTTCTGCAGGTATGAATTTGGTCTGAGGCAGATATAAAAGAAGGCCAAGCCAAATGCTTACAAGGGCATAGGAGAAAGCTGACCTTCGTAAACTGTTGTTAAGAGCACATAGCAAGCTACTTTTCAGAAGGGTAGTGTTTATCAAAATAGAATCATCAACTTCCCTTCTAAGTGAGTCACTATTCAGGGGCACATACAGTGCCATCCACAGGTCTGTTGTTCATGATAACTGGAAATCGGAGCAACATGAACATCCGTCAGTATGGGCTGGGGAAGTGACGCATGCTGGCGTTGTACAGTGGAATGTTACAAAGCAGGGAAAAAGGGAAATGCCACTCGCATAGGAGTACCTAAACACTCTGTGATATCACTCATGTATTTTTTTTTTCAGACAGCGTCTCACTGTGCAGTTCAGGCTGGCCTTGAGTTCACTTTGTAGCCTAGGCTGGCCTCGAACTCATGGTGATCCTCCTGCCTCAGCCTCCCGAGTGCTGACATTACAAGTGTGGCCACCATACCCAGCTACTCATGTATGTTTTAAAAAGAGAAATGCATAAATGCATAAAAGAATCTAGAAGACTACCACATTTGTAAATAGCTGCCTCTAAGCCATGTCTTAAGAAAGAGGTCAAGGAGAGACATAACTGCCTCAGATTTGCACAGGTGCCCCTAGAGACTGAGATGTCAAAAGCGAGATTGAGTGATGGAGTCTCAAGTGAAATAAACCTTTCTCTGGCCACAGATGACTTTTCCTACAAGGGTTGGGGCCCAGGGGGACAGGAAGATGTCCTGCCATTATAGGAATCCCTGTGGAAGAGGCAGCATAAGCACAGCGAGGTAAGTGGCTGGACCAGGACACTTAGACACATTGCGTTTTCCACCAGCCAGCGGGTATTCATGGACACGAGATGCGAGGGTGTTGTAACCTTGGGCGGGACAGG
>RJWT010008977.1:0-25651 GCA_004365215.1 Cuniculus paca | reverse complement strand
CCCTGCGCCTCTCCCCAGAGACCTGTCGAATCGACTGCAGCTGTGACTGGGACTGCAATAGTGACTGCGGGTCTCCAGGCTCAGCACCTCTTCTGGCAGGGTGAATCCAGCTCCAGGTTAAGGTGCTGCCAGCCACCACCTTCTTCTTCATTTAAATTCTTTTTATTCTCTTTTTGGGCTTCAATTCATATTTTGGATTCTTCCTGGGTCCAGGGGACCCACTCCTTCCTTCTTGTCCTCTCCATGATGTTGTATTGCAACATCTGAACTGTTTCTCTCAGAGAGACTGTTTACTCTCCTGCCTACTATTCCACCATCTTTGATCCAAGCTTTCCCATAATTTTTCAATCTGTTTCTTTTCATGGTATCATCCAGTTTCAAGATTCCAGTTATGGTCTAGCTGTTTTCATTTTTGCTTCCCTCCTGTGATCTACATTTTCAGCTGCATATTAGATATCTCAACATAAATGTCTTTTAAGCATAATGAATTATTTAGCATGTTCCACATCAAACTCTTTGTTTTAACCTTTCTGAAATGTCTGCCTCAAATTCACCCACAATGTATAATTAGTCACTGATCTTTCCAAATTCAAATGCTAAACAATTTGAATCTGTTTTTCTATGCTTACTTTACTGCCTTCTTTCAGGCTTTCATATTCTATTGCTCAACTTGTCAAAGTAGGCTCTTTTTTTCATTTTTGGTTGCTGACACTTCTAATATATCTATAACACTTCTAATATATCTATAACACTTCTAATATATCTATAACATGTCAAAAATCTATGTTTCTTCACTTAATAAATAAATTAAAAGTTCATTCTTTTCTATCACACTTTGTCTACTTAACTCCTATGGTGTCCAAGCGTATATCACTGACTTTAGCATATCTTAAAATACTCCTCCCATCATAATCTCAGACCACGCAGGAGTACTTGTGCTGGCCTCATCATGCCATGCTTTTCATGCTTCTGTAATAATTTATCTTCTTTAAGTATCCTTCTACTGCATTTCGTTTGCTCATCTGTCAGAATGCCCAGTCCTGAAAGTAGACTAGATGTGATAAATTTAAAAAATCTGACTTTCATCCTCTGCCCAAGTATCATCTACATTAAACTTCTAATGTCCCTGCAAATACACATAGCCATTTCCTATATTTTGTAATTCTTTACAAGCAATTACATTTTAGTGATACTTTAATTGTGTTATTGTATTTGTCTGCCAGGCTCTTTTAACATTGCATCTTCATTCATAAATATAGAAACTAAATGGAATTGAACATTGGTTAACAACATGAAAAGATAATGAGTTTAAGAATTCCCCTCACTCATCACAAATGTGAGTTCATTTTCATGTGTGTCATGGAAGATAGAAAAAAGACCCTGAAGGAACTGACTCATATGACAACTAATGCTTGTTGGAGGTTGTAAGATAGAAGAATTGGGCTGGGAAGAACCCAATTTTGGGATTCTTCCTGAGCAGACAGATGGAGACAATGCAATACACAGGAAAATCCTGGTCTCTGAATATACATGTGATCACTGAGCTGTGGAATCAGAAAAGGAAGGACCATCATAAGAGTACAATGAAAGAAGCTTAGGGAAGCATCCTGAAGAAAAATTTCCCAACTAATCATTTATGCCTGGAACAGGCCTGAGACAAGTTGGTTCTGAATAGGGTCATATTAAGGAATACAGCCTTCTTTAGGAGTCAGAAATTCACTATCTATGATATTAACTGGAAGTTTGCTTGTACATTTTGCAATGACTTGTCGCTTCCTTCCATTGGAAATATTGGTGGTCTTCAGGAAGGTAAAATTGAAAGGAATTAGAGAGAAAATCTGGTTAATCATATTATTAACAACTTACATGACCTTTGCTAATTTTCTACTCCTCTTTTGTTCTTAGCTTTTGTCTTTTTACTTTACTCTGCTATGTCACCATTTAAAGTTTTATAAATATTTTATGATTTCACTGTATTTTATGTGAGAACTATGTATTTCTTGTCCAAATCATTAATTGAAAAAGAGCTGACATATTTTCAAGGGCTTCAAGATTATTTAGAATTCCTATGATAATAAAAAAGCACGACTCTAAAGATATTCTTAGATACTTGCCAAATGACATTGTGTTTTGTGAATTCTTACACTTTTCTTTACATATAAAACATCCTTTTCTGGGAAAGAATGTTTCACTGGTGCTCCATGAAAGACAGCCAGGTAGGCTGCATATATCAGAGATTGGGGGATACTGCAGTAGGCCCACTCTGTCAAGTGTTCGCGCCTTTTATTTTCCTGTTCTCTCAGATAAACAGCATATTTGATCTTCCCAGGCTTCTTGCTTCCCACTGCAGAGAAGCCTACTGGGGTCTTGAGATTGGTGAAGTTGTGATGATGTGAGCAATAACAATAGAATGCTGGTTTCATTAGTTACCTAAAGCTATCTTGGCAGAGAACCGCAAACTTCATGACTTAAAATAGTTGAGATTTATTGTTTGGAAGTCCAAAATCAAGGTGTTTTCAATGTTGGTCCTTTCTGGAGGCACTGAGGAAGAATCTCTCTTTCCCTTCTCTAGCTTCTGGTCCACCTAGCAATCCTTGCTGTTTCTTTGATTGTGGAGCTGCCACCTAAATCTCTACCTCTATCCATGTGGCCTTCCCTTCTGTCTTGAGTCTCCTCTTTTCTATTCTAAGGGCACCAGTGATTGAATTTAAGACCCATTCCAAGTTTGGAATGATCTCATTTTGAGATCCTTAATTACTCTTGCAAAGGGGTGGGGGATTTAACTCAGTGGCATAAGCACCTTCCTGGCAAGCACGAGGTTGTGAGTTTGCTCCCCGGCACCAAAACAAAACAAAACAAAACAACTCTTGCAAAGCATGTATCTCAAAATAAAGTGGCAATCAGAATTACCAGGGACGAGGACTTGACATGTCTTTTGAAGGAATAACAGAGATCAGAGTTACTTAATCAGGCCTGAAAAATGAGACTTTTGAGAGTTTGACATGGGATTGTCATTAACTTGGAAAAATTGATTGAACTTACAGTTTTGCTTGGGTTCTGGTCAAAATTTTGCCTCTGTTTTTACAGAATTTCTTGCTGACTGGCTTTGACCCATTGAAAACCAAGTGACTATTTCAGAATATTTTTTAAAAGTTAAAAATGTATCTGAGATTCTCTTCACAATATTTTGCCAATTTCTGTAATTGTTTGCTTTCTGTTTTTAAACTTCATAATGGTATACATTTGTTAGAATTATAGAAAAACCAAAATAAATGAATTTCCCCTTGAACATAGATACAAAGACTAGTAATTCTTTGATAAGTTTGAGGTTACATTTAGCTTGCTAGACAGTTACATATGCATATGTGTAACCAGCAATTAATATATATGTGCATTCCTTAGGTACAAAATTTTATTCTTTTAGTAATATTCAGTAAAAAACATTGGAAGCACTGAAATACACTGAGCTCGTAATCACACTAAATAACACTTTTTGCTGTAGGCATTTGGTGAGTGTACTTTAAATATTTCAGCTCATTAACGATCTCAGTGACACTATGAGGTGGGTGTTAAGTTATCAGCATGTATTTGTGGCTTAACAATTAGTATCAGACAATATAAATGCCTTACAATTGGCAAAACTGTTTATGTGAAGATTTGGAAGAGAGCATCATTCCAGATGCTGATATATTCCTTCATAAAGAGGAAGGATTGAAGAAATAGATATAAATTATGTAGATGTGGGAAAGTTTAGGGATCATTCAGAGCCTCAAGTGCCAGGTGAAGGGGTAGGGATAGAATGAAGTTTTGAAAGGTTGTGCACAAGATTTGTGAACCACAAAGAGGGGGTATAGTTGGAAAATAGAATAGCTTATGGATTCATGTGGCTAGGTATTTTCCTGAATTCACAAAAAACAACTCACTAATTGGAGAACAATTAAAATGTTTTTACCTGTACATTGTATGACTTCAAAAAGTTAGTAAATACATATCTCATTGATGTTTTAAAACAGTGTTTTGAGACTTCTTTGATACTTTTATTCAATCTTATGCCATCAAAAGTTTGAATTTAATATTGCTCTTCCTTAAATATAGCCTGGTCATAGTGGTTTGATTCTAGTAAATTTATGTGGCAGAGTGATCCGTGATTATCCTGAAGATATATTATGAAAGCTTCTGCTTTGATCTTTCTCTTTTGGAAAATAAAACTGTCTTGGGATCCCTAAGTGCACATGTAAAATACCTGAATGTCCTGAAGCAGCTATGCTGGAGAGGACAAGAGGAGAAACTATATTGGATGAAGAGTGTTCCAAGGAACCACAACTGCCCTGCCCTCAGTGCTGCAGACTGCATGAAATCACCAGGCATATGATGTCTTCATTCCTCAACCTTCCAGCTACTCTAGTTGGCACCGATTGAAGCAGAAACAAAGCATTCTCTGCCGAAGTCTACAAAATTGTGTGTTTGTGAGAAAATAAATATTGTTGCTGTTTAAACCATTAAGGTTTGTCATGCTTTGTTGCATAGCTGGAACATGTGCTGTTTAATTAATCTCTCTTAATAATGTTTTAATATTATGGGTGAATCATACTTAACTAACTTCCCATTGTTAGACACTGGAGAGGTTTCTTTTGGCAGGGTTAGTTGCAGAAAAGTAGAACAAATTTGACCATATATGTCTGTGCTTCCTTACAGACATTACTTTCAGTAGACTTCTTAGGAATTCTAGGTAGTACACAAATATGTTTCACATTGATTGTTTTGTCATAAGGGTTCCAATTTGCACATACTCACTTGTTTTAATGTTATTGATCTATGACAGAACATAATATTGATTCAAATATATAACATTCCTTTCAATGATTTACTTACCTGCCAAATAAAGATGATATAACAATACTGAGTTATATAGTAATAATGGTAGTTACCTCTTTCTCATTTCTAACTTTAGAGTATTTTTCTTTTAAATTTTAGGAAAGAATGCACTTTGAATTCTTATTACAATTTCCTCAAAGAGCTGGTTGTGGTGGCACACACCTACAATCCCAGCACTGGGGATGCTGAGGCAGAAGGATCGCCATGAATTTGAGGGCAGCGTCAAACTACATAGTGAGACTCTGTTTCAAACAACAACAACAACAAAAAGATTTCCTCAAAGTATACACAGTTAGCATGACCTGTTTACACAGCCTTCTTTCCTACTATGCTGTTGACTGAAAATCAACTCTTTAGTGGAATTTCTTCCAATGTCTAATTGTAATGAGAAGTTGATTATTAGTTTATGTTAGATAAAGATTCTTATTTCGTCAATAATGTGCCAATTTATTGTTTAAAAATTAGAAATAAATGTTGAATTTCATTGGATAGCTCTGGCATTTCTTGAGATGCATAATTTTCTTAATGTAATTTTTTTTTTTTTGCAGCACCAGCGATTGAACTCATGACCTTGCACTTGCCAGGCAGGAATTTAGGCCACTGAGCTAGTTCCCCAGCCCTTCAATGTAATATTATAATTAGTGTTCTAATAGGTCTATTATTTTGATAATAGTTTAGCCATGATATATTACTATGAGTCATAATATATTGCTAAAATTTTCTCCATCCTATTCAGTCATGGAACACAGAAAATGGTAGCACTTGCTGATATTACTGATAAACTGAAAGGAATTTCAGGTTTTTTTTTTGTTTTTGTATGGGGGATTGAACTTGCCCCCTCGCACTTGCCAGGCAGGCACTTACACCACTGAGCTAAATCCTCAGTCCTTGTCTTTTTGAGACAGGGTCTTGCTATGCAGTTCAGGCTGGCCTTGAGCTCACTTTGTAGCCCAGGCTGGCCTCGAACTCTCAACGATCCTCCTGCCTTAGCCTCCCAAGTGCTGGCATTACAGGAGTGTGCCACCACACCCAGTGGGATTGCAGGTTATCTAAATGAAATATGAAGAAAAAATTTGATGTATTTTCTTTACAAGAAAAATTAAATGAAATATGTTGAAGATATTAATTACTGAATCTGAATAAAACTTCTACCAATAAAGTATTTCTGAATTTATAATGAAAAAGTCTCTCTTGTTTTTGTGGACATAATTTTTCTTCTTATAAATATCAATTTTTATGCCTGAAATCATTACACACAATTCCCCAATGAAAGGTTTGGTTATGTCTTCTAAATTCTGTGTCTTAGTCTAAATTCTTTGCTCTAACCAAACATGTGAGACAAGAGGAATTTATAAACAATGGAAATGTGAGAAATATAGAGATGTATTTACTATAGCTCTAGAAGCTGAGAAGTCTAAGGTCAATATGCAGGCAAGGCTCATTGGTGAGGCAATGGCAACTTTTCCTAAGGCAGAATCATTTTGCTGTGTCCTCCAAAAGGGATGTATACTCTATCCTCATGTGGCAGAAAGGATGAAAGAGCAAAAGGACCTATATGGTTTCCTCCAACCCTTTTTAAGGTTACTAATCCCATTCATGAGAGAGAGCAGTCATGACTTAATTACCCAATAAAGGCCTCACCTCTGAATACTGTTGCACTGGGGATTAAGTTTCAACATGAATATTGGCGGGGTCACAGACATTCTCAGCAGTCATCACAGTAAACTTTTTTCATACTGGTAGGTAGTTCAGTTCTGAAACACACTATATTATGAAGAATATTCACTTTACAACAACCAAAATTATATTTTAAGATAAAGCATTTTTCTTTTATGTCATTAGTAACAGAAAGGCTTACATTTACTATGTAATATGAAACCAACTACACTTTTAACATTGAGCCTTGAAAAAGAAAGGTACAGCTTTTGCTGGAAAAGCATGTGTCAGTTATAATGGCATTACCTCATCACTAGGTTGAAGACTTCTGAAGCGAGCATGAACCACAAATACATAGGGCCCACAGCCTAGAGACAGTCCCCCATGATGCTCTTTCTTGCCATAAAATAAAGTGTCTGTTCCCGATATCCGATCCCTGAAGTACATCCCCAGTAGTGATATTTCCTTGGCCATGCTCAGCAAGTTGCAGCAGAATGGGAAGAGCTAGTTGTAGTTGGTCCCTCATCTACTTCCTGCCCACCCACCTCACACACCCAGCCCACTCAGGTGTTCAATCCACCAAGATTGACACTGTCCTTAGCTAAAGGTTCTGAGACTCAAGCTGAGACATCATCCTGCTGTCTGTGGTTGAGAGAAATCTTTACTCCTCTGCACACACTTGGAGAGTTGCCTGAACCTATTTTTTTTCTTACTTGAACAACTTACACCAGTAGGTTGACTTTGCCAATATTTTTATAAATATTCACGATTAAGTTTTACTTTCATTTTCCCTTTTTTTGTGGTACTCATATTTGGTCTGTGGCATCAGTTAATTATGTCGGTTCTATAAAAATTAAGCAGTCTTTTAAATTTTTTATTTTGTTCTGGAAAAGAATAAGGATAGAGATGATCTACTGGTTGAAGTTATCCTAGAACTTATTCCTGACAATTCCTGAATGCAAAGCTTTTGAAGTATGGGTTTTAAAATTAATTTTTAGTTCAGATTATCTATTTATTGAATTTTTCATAAACTTTGAGAATTTTCATTGTATTGGTTACTTTCTTATGGCTGGGACACAATTCCCAATATCCCACAACTTGAAAGAGTAGTTTATTTTGGTTCATGATTTTCAGAGGATTCAGTTTATAGTTTGTTGGATCCAAGGCTGAAACAGTGTGGTGGAAAGGCATGATGGAGGAAAACTGCTCAACCTATGGCAGCCAGAAAGCAGAGAGAGAAGAGGGGAGCCAGAAACAAGAATACATCCTGTTAGGCAGTGCTCCCAGTGACTAGCCTCTGATCATGCCACACCTTCAACAAGTACACTGAGCTATAAATTCATCCTTAGATTAACCTGATGATAAGAATACTACCCTATGATCTGGTCACCTTCCAAAATTCCCACTTCTGAACTTGAGACTTTTGGGGCACATTTCAGATCAAAACCATGACATGTATTTTCTTAAAAATGTACTCATTTTTAATGTATCTCATTTTCAATATTTGTTTTCAGTTTTGCCTCCTTGAATACAATTGAAATAGATCTAGACTCAGTCATATCTTACTATTGTATCTGTTTCATTGAAGGCTGAATTGTTTGCTTAATTCTATAGTTGAAGGCTGATGGTCTCATCTCCCATTATATATCTAGTTAATAAGATAATTTCACCTCTTCTATATTACCTATAGAATCTTTGATTTCTTCTGCATGCTGATGAAAGCTGATGTCAATGTAATACTAAATTCCACGATGTGTCATTGCAAGGACTCCTCTTTTCTGCTTTCCCTGTAGAGCTTAAACTGCGAGAACTGAAACACTTAGAATTCATCACTGATATGTGAGCTTCCCCTTGCCTTCTGGCTAAGAATTTTCTGAAATTTAGAGTATCTCTCAGATGATATGAAACCCAGGGCCCTGTATAGATGTATATTTTAGATAAACCAGATTTGGCTCATTTTCAGTTATACCCAAACTTACAGGATTAGATAGCTATGGTTCCAACAGGAAGTATGTATTCCCTCAAAGCCCATGTATTCCCTTGAAAATAACATAAAGAACACCTGGAGCTCCATATTTTCCCATGCACATGATTCCAAATGCACATTTCTTTTTTCTCATTCTTCTTTTTTATGAAATTTTTTTGATGCCAGGAATTGAACTCAGGATCTTGTACTTGCCAGGCAGGCCCATTCTGTCTTGTTGAGAAAAACCTAGCAGCTCTTCTGATGATGCATCTATCCCATGCATTATAAGTTGACCACTAGTTAATCCACCACACACCTGGATATGAGATTGCTCTATAGAAGGCATTTCAATTTTTAATATTTTGAGAAATTTTCACTCTATTTTCCATACTGCTGCACCATTTTCCATTCTTACCAACAATGTATAGCTGCTTCAGTTTCTCTACATCCTCACCAACTCTTGTTCTGCATGATTGGGTATGTGTGTGTGCATTGAATCTGTAGATCACTTTGAATAGTATTTATATTTTAAAAATAAATTTTTAATCACTGAATATGGTCCATTATTTCTATTTATTTGTGCTTTCTTTAATTTATCAGTGCTTTATAGTTTTCAATGTATAGCTCTTTTTTTCCTTAATTTATTCTTGAGTATTTTATTCTCTTATGCTCTTGTAGATGTGGCTATTTTATTAATCTTTTGGATATTATTGATAGGGTATAATATGCAACTGATTTTTTGGATGTTGATTTTTTGTATCCTGCAACTTTTCTGAATTCATTTATTAATTCTAACAGTGTTTAAAAATGTTGTGGAGCTTTAGGGCTTTATAGATTTAAAATCACATCATCTGAAGATAAAACTTTGCTTCCTCCTTACTGATATGTATGCCTTTGTATCTTTTCCTTCCCTAATTTCTTTGCCTAGAACACCCAACCATATTTTGAATAGGAGTGACAAAAGAAGACACCTTTTTTCATTCCTTATCTCAGAGAAAAAGTTTTTAAATTTCCACTACTTATACGATGCTAGCTGTGGGTATTTTAGTTATGGTCTGTATTATGTTAATTTCCATTTCTAGATATATAGTTGAATCTTTCTTTTTAATAAAAAAGGATGCTACATTCTGTGAAATGCCTTTTATGTACTGCTATATATATCAACATGTATCTATATGATATATATATCTATATGATACATATATCTATATGATATATATATATATATATATATATATATATATATATATATAATAGGCTTACAGGATCAGAGGTGAAAGAGTTCCTAATGGCCATCTTCATGATGGAGAGTCAGAGGTTTTAGCGGCTGCTCAGCCCAAGGGGCTGGAAGGCACAGAACAATGAAAGGCACAGAGCAAGAAAGATCAAAGCTGCAGCAGCAATCTAAGACTGAAATCCTGGAAGCTCACTGGAGAGTTGCTGGTATGAGTCCTGCTTGAAAGATAGAAGCTGTTGGAGTCTGATGTCCTTCGCTGACGGCAGACTCAAAAGACAATCTCGTTCAAGCAGGGTGAAGCTTTTCAAAATGCAGACAGACTTCCTGCTTCTTCTTCTTTTGTTCTGTCCAGGCTGCAAGCCTGTTAGATGGTACTGGCCACTCTCAAGGTGGGTTCTTCCCCCATCTGAGCTTGCTTGCTCAAATGCCAGTCATCTCTGAAAATACCCCACAGATACACTCAGAAGTATATGTTGCTAATTCACTTGGTGTTTCTTAATGCGATCAAGTTGACAATCATAACTAACAGTCACATGGATATTAACTCTCCATCAAAAAATAGCTTGTAAAGTTTTCTCTGAGTCTGGTTTAGATTCCAGTTTTATCCATTTTCCTGCAAGTGACATAATTTTGTTCTTCACAGCTGAATAATATACCACAATTCCTTTATTCATTCATTTGTTGACCTAGTCTATCTAGGCTTTTGTGAATTATGTCACATAAAAATGGGAACGTACATATCCCTATATCAGTGGTGGCAACTCTATGGCAGTGTGGTTTTTGAAGGTTTTAAAAGGTTCACTATCACTGCTTGCTGACTTAATTCTTTTGGGTATATACTGACAACTGATATAGCTGGGTCATACGATAAATCCATTTTTCACTTTTTTGAGGAACCTCCATAATTACAGCCACTAATTTATATTCCCAGCAGCACTGTAAAAGGGTTCCTTTCCCCCCATATCTTCACCAGCTTTTATTGTTTTTGTATTTTTAATGATAGCTAGTCTGACTAGGGTAAAATATAATTTCAATGCAGTTTTGATTTGCATTTCCCTAAAGGCTAAATTTTTTTGAACTTTTTAATACACTTATTGACCATTATACTTCTCTTGAGAAGTATTTGTTTATTTCCATTTCCCCATTTATTGAATGGATAATTGATTTTTTTAGTGTTGAATATTTTGAATTCTTCATATACTTTAAATATTAAATCTCTGTCAGAAGAGTAGCTGGCAAACACTTTCTTTTTGTAGACTGTCTCTTGATTCTGTTGATTCTTTCTCTTACTGTGCAGAAACTATCTTAGTTTATTTTGTATTGTATTGGAGAATATCTCACATATATTATTTTGTTATTTTACTAGTAGAGATACTTAGAGAAAAAATACAGAAACTATTGTTTTTAACAAAGAAAAGGCACTTACTGATAGATCAGTTGTTTTCCTTAGCATTTGGGGAAGTTGGAAAAACTTTTTATTTTGATGTAGTCTATTCATTTCCTATGTTGCTGGAATCCTATTCAGGACTGTGCCTATGGTTTTAACCAATTCCCTTAGCTTCCTTTAATTTTCTTTTCTTTTTAATTAAGTTTATTGGTACGTTTTAAATATACATAATGACCAATTAATCATAGGGAATTTGTAGCCATATATGATATATTTTGATTTCTCCTTTTTTTCGAACCTCCTCTCCTCCCTTCCATCCTTCATCCCCTCTTTATTTGCAAAGTTTTGTTTGCACTTTATCCTTTTTAAAATCATTCTTTATTCCATTTCCCATCCTTTCTTTCCCTCACCCTAGTTCCTGTTTCCTTTTGAAACATTTCTTCCCATTTTAGACTCTCTATTGTGTATTTGGTGCTTATTTACTCTATTAGTTTCTCACACCTGCCAGACAATGAGATATTTACACATTTGAGTAATTTGTTTCACTTAAGGGTATGGTTTCAAGTTGCATCTATTTACCTAGAAATGTCTCAAGTTATCTTTCTTTATGGCAGAATAAGTGCTCTATTGTATATATAAAAAAAAAACCCCACATCTTCTTTATCCATTCTTTGGTTGAAAGACATTTGGGTTGTTTCCAAGATTTAGCTATTACTAACTGTGTTGCTATAAACATGGGTGTGCACATGTCTTTGTGATATAATGTTTTTAATACTTTCAAGAAGATACCCAGAAAGGGGACTAGTTGGGTCAAATGGGACTCCTAATCCTAGATTTTTCAGGAATCTTCATACTGATTTCCACAGAGGTTGTACCAATGTACACGTCCACCAGTGGAGAAGCGTTTCTTTTTCCTACATTCCCTCCAGTATTTGTTATTGGTTAATTTCTTAATGATAGCCATTCTTTATGGATTGAGATTGAAGCTCAGTGTTGTTTTAATTTGCATCTCTCAAATGACCAGTGATGTTGAACATTTTTTCATATATTTATATGTCATTTGTATTTCTTTATCCGAGAAATGTGTATTCATCTGAGATGCCTATTTTTGGATTGGGTCTTTTGGACTGGATTTGGGGATCTGATTCTTTTCAATTCTTTATATGTTCTATAAATCCTTTGTCTAAAGAGCAACAGGTTAAAATTTTTCCTGCTTTGTTGGTTGTCTTTTCACTTTGTTGGTGATTTCTTTTGCTATGAAAAAGCTTTTTATAGGTTGAGATCCTAGTTCTTGATTCTTTGTTGTTGATTATTTCCTGTACAATTGGGGTTTCATTTATGAAATCGTTGCCTATACCTATGTCAAGAGTTTTGTCTAATATATCTTCCAGCAGATTTAGTGTGTCTGTTTTAATATTTAGAGTTTTTGATCCATTTCAATTTTAAGTCAGTGCTTGGTGAGAGACATGGGTCTAGTTTTAATCTTTGCCATGTGGAAAACCAGTTTTTCCAGCACCATTTATTAAAGAGGCTATCTTTCTTCCAGTGAATGTGTTTGGCACCTTTGTCAAAGATAAGGTGGCTAAATATGTCTGGAGTTTCTGCATCTCCTAATCTGTTTCATTAATCTTCAGGTCTGTTTTTTTTTTCCCAATACAGTGCTGTTTTATCACAGTAGTTTTACAGTATAATTCTAAAGTCAAGGATTGTGATACCTCCTCCCTTGCCTTTGCTGCTCAGAATATTCTAGTTCCTTCTGGTTCCAAATAAATTTTAGGAATGTTTTCTCTAGTTCTGTGAGGTATGCTAATGGTATTCTGTTTGGGATTGCATTAACCCATGTTATGGATTAAAAACTGGTGGTCAACTTAACACCAGCTGAATTAAATCGGCATGGTGCTGAGTATAGATGGCCCACCTGAGGAAAGTTGCAAGCATTAAAGGAGGCATGGAGAGGAAAAGTGTGGCATTGTAGGTTCTCCTAAGCATTGTTTGGAGCAGTTGGTTCTCCTGGAGGAGCTTGTGGAGCTTCTTCCTTGATGTGAATTTGGCCATTAGCATCAGAGAAGCACAGACCTTGTCACAAAGAGTGACTGTGGTTCACTTTGGGGGAGCTCTGGTCCTTATGTTGAGTGTTGTTTCTTGGCTCTGGAGGGGAAGATGCATGCTATTTAATCTCCAGGAGAAGCTTGTCATGCTGGCTTCCTGACATGTATTCGAGTGTTCTCATCACTGGAGGAGCTCAGGACCTCATTGTCACTGAGGATGACTGTGGTACTTTTCAGGAGAGCCCTGGTCTTTATTTTGAGTGTTACTTCTGGGCTCCAATGTAGAACCCTCAACCTACTGGTACAGATCTTTTACCCCACTGGCATAGACTTTCTAGCTTCCAACGCCGACCTTTGGGCCTTCTCAGTGCAGATCTGTGAAGCAGACTTGCATGAATCATTGTCATGGCCTCTAGGCCTACAGTTGGATTCGTGGGAGGCACTGTCATGGGCTCTAGGTCTTCAGTTGGACTCATGCATGGCATTACTGTGGCATCCAGCCCCTCGGCTGAATTTTCTAGGTCTTTAGTGTTGTGGATAGATTTCCTGCACTTTCTTTGTATTTAATTCTGGGTGACCATAAAAAAATAATACTGTAAATTCTGTGTCCTCTATGTAATTGTTCTTGCAACTCCTGACTGCAACAATCTGTATAACAATTTTGGTAGTATGGCCATTTTATGCTAGTTCTTCCTATTCATGAGCAAGGGATATCTTTCCATATTCTGATATCCTCTTTGATCTACTTTTTCAGAGTATTGTAATTTCCAATGTATAAATCTTTTACTTCCTTCATTAGATTTATTCCTAAGTATTTCATTTTTTGAATGCTATTGTGAAAGGTGTGGTTTTCATAATTTCTCTTTCAGTGAGTTTGTTGTGCGTAGAAATGCTATTGATTTTTAAATTTTGATTTTGTATCTGACTACACTACTGAATTTGGTTATTAAATCTACAAATAGTTTGACAGACTTTTGGGGTCTTCTATGTAGAGTATCATGTCAGCTGCAAATAATGATAAGTTAACTTCTCCCTTTCCTATCCTTATTCCTTTTATTGGTCTCTCATCTAATTGCTCTGGCTAATATTTCCAGAACTAAATTGAACAGGAGTGGTGACAGTGGACATCCTTGCTTGTTCCTGATTTTAAAATGAAAGCTTTCCATTTTTGACCATTTAGTATGATGGTGGCTGTTGTTTCATCATAAATGGCTTTTATCAGATTGAGGTAAAGACCACCTATTCCAATTTTCTGTAGGGTTTTTATCTTGAATGGGCATTGAATTTTGTCAAATGCTTTTTCTGTATCTATTGATATGATCATATGATTTGTTCTTTAGGTCCGTTAACATAGTGTATAACATTTGTTGATTTGCATATGATGAACCATCCCTGCATTCCTGGAATGGATGCTACTTGGTTATGGTGTATAATCTTGATTTGCTGCATTCTGCTTGCTCATATCTTTTTTGAGGATTTTTGCACCTATGTTCATTAGGAAGATTGGCCTGTAGTATTAATTAATTAATTAATTAATTAATTTTTGGTTGGGTCCCTCTCTAGTTTAGGTATCAGGGTAATACTTGCTTCCAGGAATGATTTTGCTTCGAAGCATTGCTTCCCTTTTGATTTTATTAAAGAGTTTCAATATTAGTGGCATGAGATCTTTAAATTTCTTGTAGAACTGAACAGTGAATCCATCAGTGTCTGGGCTGCTTTTCTTTGTTGGTAAGTTTTTAATTACGTTTTCAGTGTCATTGACAGATATGGAGTATTTCAAATTTTATTTATCTTCTTAATTCAGTTTTGACAATTCACATGTGTCTAGAAATCTGTCCATTTCTTCCATGCTTTCCAGTTTATTAGCAAACAGATCCTCAAATTGACGATCTTCTGGATTTCTGGAGAATCTGTTGTGATTTCATCCTTTTTATTCCTAATTGCTTGATACTGAGTCTTTTCTTTCCTCTTTTTGGTATGGTTGGCTAAGGGGTTATCAATTTTATTTAAACTCCTTAAGAACCAGCTCTTCATTTCACTGATTTTGTATTGCTTTCTTAGTCTCAATTACAATAATTTCTTTTCTGACCTTTATAATTTTCTGTCTTATAGGAGCTTTGGGTTTGATTTGTTCTTCCTTTTCGACAAGATTGAGGTTCTTCATTTACGCTCGTTCTGTTTTCCTGATGTGAGAATTCACTACTATAAATTTCCCTCTTTGGCTTCCTTTCATTGCATCCCATAAGTTCCAGTATATTGTATGAAAATTATTGTTTAATTATAGATACTATTTAATTTCTTCAATTTCCCATGTGACTCATTGGTTGTTCAGGAGGGTGTTGTTTAATTTCCATGTGTTTACTTGGTTTTTGTGGTTTCTTTTGCTATTGATTTCCGATTTCATTGCTCTACGGTCAGATAATATGTGTGGGATAATTTCAATTTCTCTGCATTTAGTTAAGCATGTTCTATGGACTAATATGTGGTATATTTTGGAGAATGTCCCATGTGCAACTGAGAATAATTTATATTCTGATGTTGTGGGGTGGAATACTCTGTATATTTCTACTGTCTATTTGTCCATAGATTTGCTTTAATTTTGATATTTCTGTGTTGACTTTGTATCCAATTGATCTATCGAATTGTAAAAGTGGGTTAGTAAGGTCCCCCATTACACTTGTGTTAGTACTTATTTGATTTTTCATGTTCATTAATATTTGTTTTGTGTAGTTGGGTGCACTGGTATTTGGTACATATATATTTATGAGTGTTATCTCCTCTTCTTGTAGTCTTCCCTTAACAAGTACGTAGTGACCTTCTTTGTCTCTTTTGATCCGTCTTGGCTTGAAGTTCACATTGTCTGCAAATAGAATAGCTACCTCTGCTTTCTTATGGGACCTGTCACATGGAGAACAGCATTTCATCATTTGATTCTCAGTCTACGCATTTCTTTTTGTGTTAAATGTGTGTCTTGAATGCAACATAATGTTGGATCTTGCTTCTTAACTCATTCTGCCATTTCGTTTCTTTTGATTGGTGAGTTAAGACCATTCACACTGATGGTTATAACAGATATGCATTGGCTTATTTTTCTCACTTTATTTTCCTGTTACTGGTTCCTTGTCTTTCCCCCCTCTTTAATAGCTTGCTCTGCCTGATGGCTTCTTTCTATTGATGCTTTTGTGCTTGTGGTCTTGGTTTCTCTTCCTAATATATCCTTCAGAGCATTGTGAAGAGCTGGTTTGGTGGTCATGAATTTCTTCTGTTGGTCTTTGTTCTGGAAGTGTCTTATTTCTTCATCAATTTTGAAAGTTTCGCAGTCTGGGTTGGCAGTTGTTTTCTTTCAGGGCTTGAAATACCTCACTTCAAGCTCTCTTGATTTGGGCTCGTGTTGAGAAATGTGCTGTTATTCTGATGGGCTTTCCTTTGTGAATGATTTATTTCTTTTCTCTAACTGCTGTTAATAATCTATTTTTGTGCTGAATTTCTGGAATTTTGATTACCCTATTCCTTAGAGTGGATTTATTTCGGTCATGGCTGTTTGAAGTTCAGGTTAACCTTCAACTCATTATGTAGCCCACTCTGGCCTTCCACTCACAGTTCAGGAGGCCTCTTACCTGATCCTCCCCAGTGCTGGTATTACAGGCATGCACCAGTGTGCCTTGCTGCACTCCTGTGATTTCTTTTAGGAATTTCAAAGTTCGATTTTATACCTAGGTCTTTGATACATTTTGAGTTGAATTTTATGCAGGATGACAGGCAAGGGTCTAATGTTAATCTTATACATTAACATTAGATAACCAGTTTTCCCAGCATTGTTGAAGAGGATGTCATTTCTTCAATATATGCATTGGTTCTTGTGTCAAGAACCAGATGGTTGTAGTTGTGTGGGATTGTATCTATGTCTTGTACTCTAGGCCACTGGTCTCTATGTATATATTTTTATGCCAGTGCCATGTTGTTTTTGTTACTATAGCTTTGTGACATATTTTGTAGTTGGACATTGTGATATCTCTCTTGTTCTTTTTGCTCAGGGTTACTTTGGCTCTTCTGGGTCTTTTATGCTTCCACATAAATTTTAGGAAATATATATATATTTTTTTCAGATTTTCTATTTTTTTATTATATACTTTTGGTAGGTTGTTGTTCCTAGAAACGTATCCATTTCTTCCAATTTAACCAATTTGTTGGCATATAATTTTTACAGCAGTTTCTTTTTTTTCTTTTCTTTTCTTTTTTTTGCAGCACTGAGGATTGAACTCACAACCTTGCGCTTGCTAGGCAGGCCCTTAGCCCACTGAGCTACATCCCCAGACCTTTACAGTAGTTTCTTATGATCATTTTCACCTCTATGGCTTCAGTTGTAATATTTCCTCTTGCATTTCTGATTTTATTAATTAGGATCTTCTCTCTGCTTAGGGTATCCACTAGTTGGTCAATTTTGTTTATCTTTTAAAAATGTCAACATTGATTTCATTGGTATTTTCTTTTCTATTTCATTGAATTTTGCTTTAATTATTACTTCTCTTTGACTTTAGTTCATTCTCTTAGTAGTTCTTTAAGGTTTTATTGGTACTAGGAATTGAGCTCAAGACCTTGTGACTACCAGACAGGTGCTGTGCCACAGAGCTATATCCCTGGCTTCTTTAAGATTTTAAATAAAGCTGTTTATTTGAAATATTTCTTTTAATTTAGGTGTTTATTACTATAAACATTCCTCTTATTGCTTTTTCTATGTGGTATAAATTTTGGTATGCTGTGTTTGGTTTTTTAAAATGGTCTTAAGATATTTTCTAATATGCCCTTGGATTTATTCTTCAATCCATTGGTTGTTCAGGAATGTGTTTTTAACTTCCACACATTTGTCAGTTTCCCAGTTTTCTTTTTGTTAATGATTTCCAACTTCTCCTCATTTTGATCAGTAAAGAAACTTGATATGATTTAAATTTTCTTACATTTTTGAGACTTGTTTTATGATCTATCATGGGGTCTATCCCAAAGAAAATTCCATAGGGTACTTGAAAAGAATGTGTATTCAGTTGCTTTTGGGTGGAAAGTTTTGTATATACTTGCTAGGTCCATTTAGTTTGTAGAATTGGTCAAAATCACTGTTTCCTTCCTTACTGATTTGTTTGTTCGATGTTCTGCCTACTATTGAATGTGATATCTCCTATTATTTTTTGTATTGCTATCTATTTTTTCATTTCTGTCAATGTTTGGTTTATAGTTTAGGTGCTCTGATGTTTACTGCATATCTATATATAATTGCTGTGTCTTCCTGGTGAATTGACTGTTTTATCATTCTGTAATTTCTCTTTTAAAAAAATATTGAGGCAGTTTTGACTTAGTCTATTCTGTCCAGCACTATGGTTTCTTTTTGTTACTATTTGTGTGAAAGAGTTTTTCCCTCTCTTCACTCTCAGCCTATGTTTGTTCGTAAAATGTAAGGTGAACCAATTGTAGACAGCCTATAGTTGAATATTTTTCTATCTATTAAGTTACTGTACATCATTTGGTTAGAAGTTTTAATCTGTTTAAATTTAAAATAATTGTTTTCTGTGCATTTTGTAGTTCTTTTGCCTCATTTATCTCTCTTGCTGTCTTTATTACCTGATTTTGTTTGTACTGATATGACTCCTATCCTTCATTTCCATGTGTCTTTGGAAGGTGTTTCCTTTCTAGTTACCATGAGGCTTACCTAAAAACAACTTGTAGCAGTCTATTTTAAATTGATAACAACTTAATTTCAATAACAACAACAATTCTATAGCTTCTTTCCACTTCACAGTCACATACTTTACGTTATTGTTGTCATAATTTAAATCTATTTGCATTGTATATGTTCAAACATTTTTATTTATAGTTATTTTCATTTTCTTCTTTTTTATTTTGAAAATAATACAACCAAACAAAATAAAACAGAGTAGAGTCAATCACAACAAAACAATGAACATGGTACATGACTTCTAAACAGGGTAAAAGGCAATCAATAATGGCTACCATAATGCTTCTTGTTATCTTCAATATAAATGCCCATACCATCAGGGACAAATAAAATAAAACAAAATAGAACAACATAAAACCAGTAAACAAAACAAAACAAAACAAACAAAGCAAAAAAATTGTAAGCAATACAGAACTTCAAGATACTAGTAAAACAGCAGTGGGTACCACAGTGCTTCTTGTTATCTTCAGAATAGTTGCCTACACCTTCAGACATAATACAATCAAACAACACAGAATAGAGAAAAATCAGTGAAAACAAAACAATGAAAGCAATACAGGGTTTCTAAACAAGATCATTAGACATCCTCAATGGCTGCAACTATATATTTTGTTATCTTTGAAATAGCTGTCCATGCCATCAAGTATAATAAAATCAAACAAATCAGAATAAAATGAAACTAATCAGAACAATGAAGACATTATGAGTTTCAAATCATGATAATAGATTGACAGTGTTCACTTCCTTCACTTTTTATTTTTTATTTTTTTATTTTTTCAGCACTGGGGATTGAACTAAAGACCTCACACTTGCCAGGCAAGCACTTCTACCAAGAGCTAAATCCCTGGCCCTTCCTTCCCTTTTTAGATAATTCCTCCCCTTTGATTTTCCCAATATGTATTGTGTATTTTGGATCCTACTAACTTCTTTAATTTGTTATGCTAGGGAGACAACACAAAATTCACCCACGTGATTCTGAACCATTTCATCCATGAGCATGATCTCAAGTTGCCTCTATCCACCTACAAGAACCTTGAGGTTATCTTCCTTTATAGCTGAGTAGGTTTCCACCACATAAAATGCCATGTCTTTCTTATCCATTCTCCAGTTAATGGGCAGGCTACCCCTACTTTTTTTCTGGCTCCTTGTCACATAGGGTATTGTTCTCTCTCCTTTGACTTTCAGTTGATGAATTTTCTTTCTAGCTAAATGTGTTTCTTGTATAGAGCATATTGATGGATCCTATCTCTTGATCCACTCTGCTTGTGTTTCTTTCTATTGGTGCATTGAGGCCATCTACATTAATAGTTGTGACCCTCTTGCACTGTATTGTCTCTGTCATGCTATTTGCCTGCCATTGGCTCCCTATTTTTCCTCTCCATTCAATCGACTGGCCCCCACTTGATGGTCCCCCTCTGTCATTGTTCCTGAGACCATGGTCTTTTTCTCTCTCTCTAAAATGTCCTTTAGTATTCTTTGTTGGGTTGGTTTGGTGGTCATGAATTCCTTGAGTTGTTCTTTGTCATGGAAGTATCTTGTTTCTCCATTAATCTTGAAAGAAAGTTTTGCAGAGTACCTCAGTCTGGGTTGGAAGTTGTTTTCTTTCAGGACTTGCAATACTTCACTCCAGCCTCTTCTTGACTTGATGGTTTGGGTTGAGAAGTCTTCTGTGATCCTGATGGGTTTTCCTTTATAGGTGATCTGTTTCTTTTCTCTAACAGCTTTTAATATTCTGTTCTTGAGTTGAATTTCTGGGATCTTGATTATTATATGTCTGGGTGTAGATTTGTTTTGGTTATGGCTAGCTGGAATTCTATATGCCTCACTTATTTGAATGTCACTTCCTTTTTCCATGCTTGGGAAGTTCTCAGAAATTATTTCTGTAAATAAGGTCCTGATGTCACTTGTCTTCATCCCTGCTTTTTCACTCATATTTTTAATTCTTAAGTTATGTTTCTTGGAGTTGTCTTACACCCATTGAACTGTTACCTCCTGCTTCCTAGTTGTTTTTAAGAGATCTTTCCTTTTGTGATGAGAAGCTGCAAACTTGTCTTCAAGATTTGAAAGCCTATCTTCAGTTTCTTTCATGTTATTTTGCCAGCTTTCAATGGAGTTTTTAATTTCCTGGATATCTCTTTGAATCTGTTTCATGCATTGTTAATCTCTCTTATATTATTTATTGATGGCTTCTCTCATTTTCCTATGCTCCTCTTTTTTTTTATCTGTGTCTTGTTTAGAGGTGCTTAGTAATTCTTTTATTATGTTTTTCATTTCTTCTTTTACCTTGGATAGTATTTCTGTTCCAATTTCTTTTATAGCCTCCTGAAGTTGTTTACTTCAGTTGACATCACTTCAGACATTTCTGGTGAGCGACTCCCAGTCTCTTCTGTATTTACCTTTACTGGACTTGTGCTGCTTGGGTTGGATGCCAGAGATTGCCTTTTCTTTCTTTGTCTGGACATATTCCTAGTTTCTTCCTTGCATGTGGGTATTGGGGTCCCAGGCACTTCCAGTATTGGCTACAATTTCTCTGAAGCAAGACTGTTTGGTTTTTCTAGCCAATGCTGGCTATGGGTATCTGATGGTGGGCACACATGCTTCTGCACTGAGCTGTGTACTGGCCCATAAAGGCTCTTGGAGTTTGCATGGTACTGGAGCTGGCCAGGGCCTATGGATTTAAGCTAGTTAGAAACCTATGCGATGTTGTCTGGAATGGGCATGGGAATGGAACTCAGTCCAAGTAACTTCCGTTGGTCTGCTCCCAACCTGGAGCTGCTGGAAGAAGCTGGTAGCAGTCCTGGCCCCAGGCTTATCCTGCCAGACTCCAAAATGTCTCCCAGTCAATTGCTCTTTCACACAGGAGGACTCATTCACCTGCACTCACCTCCAGCCAGCACAGGCCTCCACATCTGCCACTGTCTTCCACCAGTACGCCTCTCTGCAGAGACCTCTGGGGTTGCCACCACCACTGCCACTGTGACTGTGCATCCCCAGACTCAATACCTCCTCTCACAGGGTGATTCCAGTTCCATGCAAAGGCACCACCAGCTACCACCTTCTTCTTTATTTAAGTTTTTCTTTTTACTTTCTCTGTGGGCTTCAATTTACATTTTAGATTCTTCCTTGGTGCAGGGGACCCACTTCCTTCCTTCTTGTCCCTCCCATGATTTTATATTCCAGCATCTGCACTGTTTCTCTCAGAGAGACTGTTTACTCTGCTGCTTACTGTTCCACCATCTTTCTGGAAGTCCTTTATAGTTATTTTTAATACTTTTGTCTTTTAATTTTTGTACTACAGTTAAGTGACTTACCAGGCACTATTATAATATCACAACATGTTATTTTTGCTTGTATATTTACCCTTATCAATAAGTTTTATACTTTCATTTATCTTTATATTGCTATTTAGCATCTTTTTTTTTTAAACTAGAAGCATTTCTTGAAAGATGGGCCTAGTGATGAATTCTCAGCTCTATTTGTCTGAGAAAACCCATATTTCTCTTTAATTTTTGAAGGACAGTTTTACCAGATATAATATTCCTCATTGAGAGGAGTCTTTGTTTTGGTTTTTCTTTATCACTTAAATATTTCAGACAATAAACTCAAACAAAACAAAGTAGTATAAAACCAGATAAAAGAGAATAGCATTACAGGTCTTCAAGTTGGATAACAAGAAATGAGCAATGGCTACTATAGTGTCTCATTTTTCAAAAGAGCTGTTCCTATTTTCTCGCTTATTGCTTTCCAATAGTAGGAAAGGGTCTTAAACAACCATTTTGAAGAAAGCAAGAGGCACTAGGGTAACCATTGTTAATCTCCTGTTGTTATGTTTTGAAAACCTGTATAGCTTGCAGTGTTCTCCTTTGAAATGCTATATTATGTTTGACTCTATACTGTTTTCTTTTGCTTTTTTCATTCTGTTCTGTTTTGTTTTGTCCTATTTTCTTTAAAATAAAAAAAAATTTCATCTCACTTTTTTTCTGGTCTACAATGTGTCTTTTGAGAAATCCACTGTAGGTCTCATAGTGGTGCTATCCAATATCACAAGTAGGATTTTACTTGTTGTTTTCAACTTTTTTTGTCTTTTTCTGTCAATTTTCATATAATGTTTTTTGGCATGAATGTCTTTGCTTTTATTTTAATGAAGTACACTAGGTATTCTGGATCTTGATGTCTATTTGTTTCCTCTTACCTGAGAGATTTACAATGAATGTATTTTTTTCCAGTATGTTTTCTACCCTATTCTCTTCCTATTCTCTTTCTGAATTGCCATTATCCATCATGTTTGTGTTTGTGTGTGTAATGGTCCTCTAAATTTTTGAACTGATACATAAAATTTTGCATATTCATGGAGTGTTGTGTGATGTTTCATTACATGAGTACATTGTATGATGTTCAAGTTGGGGTAATTATAGTCCCCTTAAAATGCAGCAGAACACTAAAACTTTACTGTCCAATTAGTAATTTAGTACTTTTTAATCAACATTTACCAATGCTTTCTTTGTTTTTATTAGTATATGTGCATAGTAAATAATGAGTGCATTCTTTGTGTAGAGTTGGCACATGTACATATACAGCTTCATTCCTTTTTTTATTCCTTTTCCTTCCCTTCCATCTCCCTTGATCCTCTTCCCATTTGAGAAAGATCTATCTCCCTATTTCTAATAGCCCAGCTTTTGTTTTACTCATTATTTATATTCTGTGTTTCTCATAAAAGAGAAACCATGCAGTATTTAAGCTTGAGTGTTTGATATATTTCACTTAAAAGTATGGTTTCAAGGTGCATCTGTTTTCCTACAAATGGCTTGCATTTATCTTCCTTTATGGGGTGCTATTTATTTACCTATTTTCCTCTTTCTGCATTAAGCTCTGTGTGGGATTATGGCATGCACTAAGATGTTAGTTTACATTGCAGTCTTTGTTTTTAATAGCTCTTAGATGACTACCATATGCCAAGTACCATCACACTAGGTCAGATGAGATAGAACTTGGTACCTTAAGAAGCCCTACATAAGTCAGAATGTTGGATATATGATCAGTTATTTTGTTCTCTTTTTGGGGAGAATCAGGGAGCTGGAGTTTTCCTCTTGATCATATGTGGTGAGTGTAAGATTTACAGGCAGATGATGTCTTGAATATTCTTGTTGACCACAGTATACTGGTTTTGTACCTCTCAACTGGTTCTGAATTCCTCACAAAGGGTATTGTCCAGTCTATTGTTGTTGAATTGGCATGTCTTCAGGGGGAAACAATGACCTAAGATTTCCTATTTCACACTCTTGCTGACATCCCTTCCATATTTTTATGTATTTATTTTTCAAATATGGAGATTAATTTCTAACTTTTTGGTTTACAAACAAAGACACCCAATAACGCTTCTATTTACTGCTTATAAAAGAGTATTAGTTTACATTTAAAAAATTAAACATCTGAAATAAGTTCCTGCAGACACAAAGAAAGGGGGAAAAGGAAATATTTTCGTTCCCTGCTTCCAGGCTTTATTACACAGATTCAAAGAACATTTGATGGAATCCTGAAAAACAAAAGAAACAACAAAAAACCCCCCAAACCACAGTGCCTTCTCCTCTGCATTGAGTTTTAGGAAATATTAGGGTTGCTAAGTAAATTTAAATATGGTCACAATGACATCACAATTTACAAATATATATACTGCAGCTAAGAGTCAGGGGTGGGGGATAGGGAACGCAACCAAATGTTTTAGAATGCAGTTTTATCACATCTGTTAAGCAAAATAAATTTATTTTATAGGTGTTCCAGTTAAATAATTAGTTTGTGAAGAAACACTGAACTACAAACATTGCCTAGCAAATGACACAAACACAACAGATTTCCCAAATCTTTGAATTTGACTTAGATTCAAAATCTAGCAGGTATAGATTATCAATCTATATACTCATTATACTAATTCTAGAACTTAATTTATTCTTTGCTTTTCACAACAGAATTCCAAATACTTTTAAATATTCAAACATATGATTTTTTACTTTAACTGGTCTTCAGTTAAGTTTTTTCTTTTTGATTTAAAATTGTTTTGAGTGAGTTTGATTCTTGGAACTAGGGCAGTGAGGTGGAAGAAGGTGCAATAATTTTCTGCCCCACAGATGAGGAGGTTCTAGTAGGGAGTTGTTCTGTTTTCTGTGTTGTATGTCTCTCATTCTCTGAGCCTAGGTACTAATAATGGATTAGGAAAACCAATTTCCTCATGTGGCTATAGGAACAACTGAAATGTATTTGTGTACATTTGACATAATATTTATATTTAGACAAATACCATAATATATTTGGCAAAGTAAGAGACATTTCTAAGTAACATTATGCAATTTCAATGCAATTTTGTAGGTTTTTGAGATTATGAAACAATGCTATTAGCATAAGTTCATATAGGGTTGCATTTAATAATAATGATTAAACTACTTTTATAAATGCTTTATATTATTTATATTGCTTGTCTATTGCACCACATATTGTTTAAACCACTAAAATAAATGGACAAAGTAATGGTAAGTGTGGTCAAATTTCATCTTTAAAGAGTAGCCTTAAAGGCACCAATAGGAAGAAACAGTGCATAGTGGACCAGGAGACAGGATCCATCATTATGCTCTATGCAAGAAACACATTTAGCTAGAAAGAAAATTCATCAGCTGAAAGTCAAAGGAGAGAGAACAATGCCCTATGTGACAGGGAGCCAGAAAAAAAAATAGGGGTAGCCTGCCCATTAATGGCAGAATGGATAAGA